>BQNB010102809.1:0-24164 GCA_026074375.1 Tanacetum coccineum | reverse complement strand
CCTTGTACTTTGTAAAGTGACATAATAGACCCCTATAGTTATAATTTTGATAAAATGACATTTTTAGTCCTTTTAGTTATAAGTTTCAGAAAGTTACGATATATACCCCTTGCATGGAATACTTTTGCAAAACAAGTCCAAAATGCCATGCAAGCTTATTTTAAGTTTCTAAATGATATTTGCAGGTTATAGCTTATTAATATAAGCTAAAATATGAAGATTTAACATAATGAAAGTTTAAAATAACGATTCGTTAAGCTAGGAAGCAAAACGGGTCATATTAGGGTTTTAAAACGTAAACGCGCGGGTTTTAAGTTCAAATTCCTTCAAGACTTGATAAAGTTGTTATATTAACATTAGTTAAGCATGTTAGGATAGATTATAACAATATTTAACCATTATAACATTTAGTTTTAAGAAAAACATAAAATTAGGGTTTCGGGTGTACGGTTTTGGATCAAAATGGAAAATGAGTATGAATTGAGTTATAAAACTTTAACAAGAGTATATTTAGGATCATATGAACATTATAAGAGTGTAGGAGCAGGTATGAAGATCATAGAACCTGGGTTTGAGCTTATAGCTTGGAAACGGGTTGAAATCGGGACTTTTAGCTTCGTACGCCTAGAATAACGACTCCCGGGCTTCTTTTCTTGATTTATTTTGCTTCAATTCCATTCTTGAGAATTCTTAGGACCTCTTACGAACTTCTTTGAGCAAAGTATTTCTGCTATGATGGGTTATAGAGGAGGAAGTGGGGGATGAGTTAGAATGAGGGGTTTATGCCCCTATTTATAGTCGAATGGAGCTTGGAGGCCAAGGAGCCTTAGTGATTAAGGTTAGGACAGATAGGGGAGCTAGAGAGTGACTTGGAGAGGCTACATGATGATTTTCCAAGGCTAGAAACTAGCTTGAAGTGTTGTTTGAGGTCTTATGGTACCGCGGGTAAACAAAAGAGAAAGAGAGGTGATGTGGCTCATTTTTGAACTAAGGAATGGTTATAGTAGCATGGTAAGCTGCTTAAGAGAGTGAGGTGCTTGTCATTGAGGTGCTTGTTTGCAAGAGAAGTTTAAAAATGGGTCAAAATGCAAAGATTGTGGGTCGCGGGTACATTAGGGTTTTCTTGCTTAGATTTCGAGTATACTTGATTAGTAATGATGGATTAAAGATTATAAAGTTTATATTATGAGTTTACAACATTATTGGATTAGTGGTTCGAGTTTTAAAATAGGTAAAATGATGAAATGGGTCGAAAATGCAAGAAAATGTGTACACGGGTTCATAAGGCTCGTTTAGGGTTTTTAAGCTTCCAATTCGAGTACACTTGTGTTATTATGATAGATTATGGATTACAAGACTTGTATTAAGAGTTAATAACAAGATTTGATTAGTGGTACAGTTTTAAAATGGGTGGAAACGAGTAAACGGGTCAATAGTTTACATTAGGGCACGTTTAGGGTTTCTTGGATTTATTTCGTGTATAATTGAAATGAAATGATGAAATGATGTTAGAATATGATTGGTAATGTTGTAAAATAAGTTATTACAACTTATTTGAGTGTTGGTTGAGGTTTAAAACGGATAAAATCAATAAACGAGTCTCGGGTTACTATATAACTCGGGTTAGGGTTTCTAGGTTTCATTTCATGAAATCTTATGAAATGAGAATGAATATAGGATGCAAATGAAGTGCATTGATTGCTTGTAACTTGTACTTGATAGATTGTATAAGTTTCTTAGGAAAAAGGAGGTTAACGGCTATTTAGGATATCGTGCATTAATGACCTTGTACATTATGCTTTAATGTTGTACCTTAATTTGGAGGGAAAGTATATTCAAATGAGATATTATATTACTTGTACATATGCTTTAGTAGCTTGTGTATTCACTTTAGATGTGTACATTACCCAGAATTAAGGTTTAGAGGTATAAACATTAACGGTTTAAAGCCCGTTTTGATATAACGTTGCAAATGGTACATTATATGAGTAATGTACTTTGTATAAATGATATTAAGATATTGAATTGACATATTATCATGTTTGCTTGACATATATGTAGATAGGATTGTCATAGATAGGTTGTGTGAGCTCGTTTACTTTAGTTATGCAAGTTGCGTTGCATATTGAGATATTGGTAATGTAAGTAATGTAATAAAGCGAAAAATTTCTCCGTACAAATGTGATCATAATAAAATAGGTTGATTTTGCACTGATGAAAATTTCGGGTTGTTATAGTCTCCACCCCTTAATGAAATCTCGTCCCGAGATTTAGATGAATGTTAAAGTGAGATTAGGTAATAGATAGGAATACTTAACACAAACTTGATTTTCATGTTAGGCTAATCAAGGTTACAAGTTCACGTATGTGATGCATTTATAATTATGTTGCGCACCATAATTATAATTGTCTTCTTTCACACGTCTACTTATTTTCAAGACCACACCTCTTGATGACAACTAATAGAATTTCTCCAAATCTTGATATATCTTGTTAGAACCTAGGTGGATGGAATACTTCGATTTATAGGACCTGTGGGTTATGGGCCTACCACACTTCCGCTACGCCTCTTTGATCGTAAAGAATCGTTATCCATTAACCTTTAAAAGTCAACGTCGAATAAGAATGCTATTACAAGTCTTTGTTAAAATTTTCATACCTAGTGGTATTGAAATCATTTGACATTATATAGATTCTTGTGTGTTTCTTGTTATTAGTTGCAGGATTATAATAGAAAATTTTTGAAATACGGAGATCATGGAATGAGTATTTTATAGACGGCTTTAGTGTTTCTAGGTGCAAAGGGTTTGAGGAAATCGGATAGTAAAAGAATTATAGTAATCCCGGATAAAGATATGAGTCATCATATTACAGGATATAGGATAGACATATTCGGGAGTAGACATAATTCTGTATAACAACTTAGTGTAAATAACATAAGTTACTTATATAATAGTATAATAGTTATGTATTTTTACATACTATTCGAAAAAATTAGTGGCATCTTCACAATTCATGGAATGTAGTGGTATGGAGGACATTGATGTCAAAAGAAAAGTAGTTATAGTTAAGGTTTTACCCTTGTTCTCTATAACCGTGAGCTCTGATACCAATCTGTAACAGCCCTATTTTGGTAATATAGCAGCGGTAGCTAATCTGATGTATTACTTCATGAATCACGGACACAATCATATAAAATGACTCAAAAGAGACGTTTTTAAAAGATACGTTATCATTCATTTAAAATCAGAGTTTTACAAAGGCAGGTCCCAAAATCTAGTTACATACAATGTGAATGATAACAAGTTTTAGCCATCTTCAAGTCCATGCCACTCCATGCCATAAGTTGCTCAATTACCTGAGATAAACATGCATAAAAAGGGTCAACACAAAGGTTGAGTGAAATTCATAGGTTTGAAATGTAATAGTTGAATACGGGTTATCATAATGGAAATATTTGCATTGCAGGGACAATTATTATGGAAAACAATATGGAAAACAGTATTATCATGGAGAACAGTTGAATGCAAGTTTAATGGTAAGTGGGTTACGTTGTTATACACCCGTTATTGGTAATAATTGCAACGAATACAATTATCATGGAAAAATGGTAACATTATTATTGCATCTAAGCTCATGACACCAATACGTTAACAGGGAAGATCACCGTAGTGATATTGGTTAGGGACAGATGTCCCCGTGGAAAAGGTAACTTGCCAAGGTTACCTATTAGGACAAATATAGTGCGTTTGGCTACCCCAAGCATGGGTATACAAACGGGAGCCGTCACCCCCAATAGATCTATTCACAATATTCGCGTTCACTCGCAATGCAAGTAATTAATGGTTTATGATATGGAAATAATGGCACTGGAAGCTACTTAGGCAATAATATATCTGGATAGCATACATATCTGGATAGCATACATTTAGAAAACACTTGTATTCATGGTTTATAGCAGGTATCACAGGTTTATAAAGTATTCAAAAGATGGAAATATGGGGTTATGAATTCATTAAGTCTTTGAAAAGTAATCATATTTGTTATAAGATAAACGAGTATGTAAAAGAGTTTGTAACAAGCATGTATCCCCCTCGCGGGTTTATAAAACATGTAAATAAGTAAAGGCGAGGTTATGAACTTCACAATATCGGTTTTAAGTACTTGTGTATATTAAAAACAATTGAGCATGTATCCCCCTCGCGGGTTTATAAAACATTAAAAAGATTGAAATGCGAGGCTATGAACTCACCAAGTCTTTAAAAGTATTTACAGTTGATATAACCATCATCATGAGGATGGTAAAAGAGTTTATAAACAAGATGTCTCCCCCTCGGCGGGTTTTATAAACATGTAAATAAGTAAAGGCGAGGTTATGAACTTTACCTTAACAGGGAAATCTGATTAACGGCAAAAGTATATCAAAGGAAAGGCGTCTGTATGGTAGTACGACGTTATCTACTCGGGCGGAAAGTATATCAACTTGAAAGAAAGCAGCTTCGTCACGTAACCTGGGATAATATGTCGAGTCTTAGGAAGATTGTACTCTAGAACTTTGGTTCTAAGAGTTTAATATTGTTATGAGTTTGATTGGAGATTTTTGTATCACCGTTTGGGCCATCATAATTCAGAGGTCATTCAGTAAACGTTTGAGGAGCTAGGGCACTTTAAATCGTAAACCCAACAACTCAGTCAGAACGTAATACCAAGATGAAACCTCTTAATATGAAGCTCCCTAGTATTGTGATACGATATAATTGGTTTTAAGCGTTTTGATCAATATCTGGAAATGATAAGCACGACAAGCGTTAATTAAAGTTATGTCTTGTAATGTTTTGAACACGTTTTTATAATTTTTCAAAATGTTACATTTTAGACCCTTAAAAATGAAAAAATGGCAAAATATACTCTGGAGTTTTCACTTTTACGTGTTTGGTCCTTCCCCTTCCCCCCCCCCCCCCCCACCCCCTGGGTCCCCCCCCTCCTTCTCCCCCCCCTCCCATTCAAGTTTAAAAGATGTACAAAGTAAACCTTGTACTTTGGAAAGTGACATAATAGACCCTTATAGTTATAACTTTGATAAAATGACATTTTCAGTCCTTTTAGTTATAAGTTTCAGAAAGTTACGATATATACCCCTTGCATGGAAATGATTTACAAAACAAGTCCAAAATTCATAATAATGATATTTTTCAATATGAAAAGTAATTTACAGGTTATAACTTATTAACATAAGCTAAAATATGAAGATTTAACTTAATGAAAGTTTAAAATAAAGGATTTGTTAAGCTAGGAAGCAAAACAAAACGGGTCATATTAGGGTTTTAAAACGAAAACGCGTAGGTTTTTAATTCAAATTCCTTTAAGACTTGATAAAGTGGTTATAATAACATTAGTTAAGCATGTTAGGATAGATTATAACAACATTTTATCATATTAGCTTATAGATTCAAGAAAAACATGAAATTAGGGTTTTGGGTGTACGGTTTTGGATCAAAATGGAAAATGAGCATGAATTGAGTTATAAAACTTTAACAAGAGTTTATTTAGGATCATATGAACATTATAAGAGTGTAGGAGCAGGTATGAAGATCATAGAACCTGGGTTTCAGCTTATAGCTTGGAAACGGGTCGAAATCGGGACTTTTAGCTTCGTACGCCTAAAATAATGACTCTGGGGCTTCAAGGCTTCAATCTTTCTCTTGATTACTTCTCTTGGGTCCTCTTAGGAACTTATTAAGCAGAGAATTGCTGCTATTGTAGGTTATAGAAGAAGATGTGGGGGATGAGTTTATATGAAGAGTGTATGCACCTATTTATAGTGTTAGTAACCCTTGGAGGCCAAGAAACTTTGTGACTAAGCTAAAGACAGGTGGGAGATGATTAGGACAAGCTAATAGATGACTTGAAGTGGCTATGGTGCAAGGTGGAAGATTGTGGGAGTGCTTTGTGGCCTTATCTCAGCCGCGGTTGCTATGGTGACAAAAGAGGGTGGATAGTGGTTTGATGTTTGGCCAAGAAATGGTTCAAGTAGGTGGGTAAGCTGCTTATGGATGAAGGAGGTGTGTCATGGAGGTGCTTGATTGCATGGTTAGTGTTTTAAATGGGTCAAATGGAGAAAAAGGTGTCGCGGGTCAGATTTGAATTCGATTAGGGTTTTCTTGCTTAGATTTCGAGTATACTTGATTAGTAATGATGGATTAATGATTATAAAGTTTATATTATGAGTTTACAACATTATTGGATTAGTGGTTCGAGTTTTAAAATATGTAAAATGATGAAATGGGTCAAAAATGCAAGAAAGTGTGTACACGGGTTCATAAGGCTCGTTTACGGTTTTTAAGCTTCCAATTTGAGTACACTTGTGTTATTATGATAGATTATGGATTTCAAGACTTGTATTAAGAGTTAATAACAAGATTTGATTGGTGGTACGGGTTTAAAATGGGTGGAAACGAGTAAACGGGTCAATAGTTCACATTAGGGCACGTTTAGGGTTTCTTGGATTTATTTCATGTATAATTGAAATGAAATGATGAAATGATGATAGAATATGATTGGTAATGTTGTAAAATAAGTTATTATAACTTATTTGAGTGTTGGTTGTGGTTTAAAATGGTTAAAAATCAATAAACGGGTCTCGGGTTACTATATAACTCGGGTTAGGGTTTCTAGGTTTCATTTCATGAAATATTATGAAATGAGAATGAATATAGGATGCAAAAGAATTGAATTGATTGCTTGTAACTTGTACTTGATAGATTGTACAAGATTCTTTGGAAAACGGAAGTAAAACGGCTTTTTTGGATATCGTGCATTAATGACTTGTACATTATGATTTAAATTACTTGTACCTTAATTTAGAGGGAAAGTATATTCAAATGAGATGTTATATTAATTTTACATATGCTTTAGTAGCTTTTGTATTCACTTTAGATGTGTACATTACCCAGAATTAGGGTTTAGAGGTATAAACGTTAACGGTTTAAAGCCCGTTTTGATATAACATTGCAAATGGTACATTATATGAGTAATGTACTTTATATAAATGATATTAAGATATTTACTTGACATATTATCATGTTTGCTTGACATATATGTAGATAGGATTGACATAGATAGGTTGTGTGAGCTCGTTTACTTTAGTTATGCAAGTTGCGTTGCATATTGAGATATTGGTAATGTAAGTAATGTAATAAAGCAAAAAATTTCTCTGTACAAATGTGATCATAATAAAATAGGTTGATTTTGCATTGATGAAAATTTCGGGTTGTTATACCAAGCATTTAAAAGTACAACAAATATGTTGAGTTGGGTATTCACCACTAGGATGAACACCGTCAGTGGTTCTACAAAGGGAACATCAGACAGAAGTCATGTCATGAAGTCTACTCAAAGATTATTATCATCAGCGGTCAGAGCATTAAAGTTAACAAGAAGTATGTGAAGTATGTGTACACATATTTGGAGGAGATAGTGGTCAAAAGAACAGATCAAAAGGAGTATATGTTTGCAGAGGCTGACTTCCCATATTTGAACCAAAACAACATTGAGGATTTGTATCTGCTCAAGATTCAGAACAAGATTCGTAACATCAATGGCGTGGATGAATTTGATTTGATTAATTCTCTTCAACTCTACATCCAAAGAATATTGATCAAGAACATAGTAGAAGATATTCAGCTAGGAGTTAAAAGCTATCAGACAAAGCTCAATCTGACTAAACCATAGTTTATGGAAGGATGTCTCCATTAGAAAGTGTTGTATAATACTCTGAGTCATCCCAGAGGCATTGTGTATGAAGGGACTGACAACAGCAAAATGCTTATGAAAACTGATGAGATTGATGTGTGGTGATTGCAAACCGAAGTTTTACAATCATCCTAGGCAGTGTACCTAATCGTTGTAGTGTAGTATAGGTAAGACTCGTAGGATTGATCATTCTTGAGGGGAATAGTTTGGGTAGGCTCGAATCGAATGTCACTAAGGTCTAAGGATTGAGGGAAGATTATTTTTGTGATTTTATATTTTATGAAAGCAAGTAAAATCTCAGGTTTGAAGGGGGTTTGATTAAACTAAACTACTCCTAATTATGTTCTAATTGCAAGAAAAGTAAATGTGATGGAAAACTCTTATGGTTAAACAAATTTTTTTTTTTTTTTTTTTTAATGTTTCACCTAATAAAAACCAACTCAATCTTAGAGTTGGCTCAAAACGTATAGTCTTTTCGATCGATTCAGGAATGAAACATTCTTATTCTAACAATGATACATGTTTTAGCATTGATGTCATTAATGAAATATTAGAAGAAGATTGTGATTCTCTACTCGATGAAGGAAGCAAAATCCTTTATTTCATCAAAGGAACTCCCCTCGAAGATAAAATCTTTGCTGAATTTGATGAATTCATAGCCATGAATATCAAAGAAAATACTGAACCCAAAATCAATAAAGAAATAGCTTTTGAAAAAATCACATTCGATACAGACTATAAAATCAAGAAATCTCTAAAACCTCCTACGGATCTTAAACTCAAACCTTTTCATGATCACCTGGAATACGCATTCTTGGAAGAACCTTCTTTTCTTCCTATGATCATTTCATCTTAGCTCTCTGAACAAAACAAAGATAAGCTCATCTTTGTTCTTAAAAGACACAAGCAAACTTTTGCTTAGAAAACAACAAACATTTCTCGTATCTGTTTGTCTTTTTGTAAACATAAAATTCAACTTCTTGATGACAAAAAACCAGATGTTCAAAAGCAAAGATGATTAAACCTAAACATGAAATAGTTAAACTCCTTGATACTGGAATAATATATCCAATCGCTAATAGCCCTTGGGTAATCCCCATCTATTGTGTCCCAAAGAAAGGTGGTATCACAACAAATGAAAAAGATGAACTGGTCCCAACTAGAACCATTACGGGTTGGCGAGTTTGTATTGACTATCGTAAACTCAATGAAGCAACCACGAAATATCACTTTTCATTGCCATTCATGAATCAAATGCTAGAAAGACTCGGAGGAAATAAATACTTATGTTTCCTCGATGGTTTTTCTTGATATTTCTAAATACCGAACGATCCTATGGATCAATCAAAAACTACCTTAACTTGCCCTTTCGAAACATACGCTTATAGGCACATGCCTTTTTATCTTTGCAATGCACCATCTACTTTTCAGAGGTACATGTTAGCAATCTTTCATGACATGATCGAAGAATCTGTGGAAGTATTCATGGACGATTTCTCTGTCTTTGGAAACTCTTTCAATAATTATCTCTACAATATCGACAAAATGCTCAAACACTGTAAAGAAGCAAGTCTTATGCTAAATTGGGAAAATGTCACTTCATGATTAAAGAAGAAATTGTTCTCGGACATAAAGGGTTCGAAGCAGGACTTAAAGTTGACAAATCCAAAATCAACGTAATCTCTAAACTTTCACCCCCTACTAATGTGAAAGACATTAGAAGGTTTTTGGGACATGCCAAATTTTACCATCGTTTCATAAAAGACTTCTCCAAAATTGACCGACCTTTAACAAAATTGCTTAAAAAAGAGACTCCATTCGATTTTGATGATGAATGTCACAAAGTATTTAATTTATTAAAAGAAAAACTTACATGTACTCTAGTAATCATAAGCCCGAATTGGAATCTTCCATTTGAGCTGATGTGTGATGCAAGTGAATTCGCAGTTGGAGCAGTATTTAGTCAAAAAGATGGAAAACACTTTCACCCATCTATTTTGCAAGTAAAACTCTAAATGCAGCTCAGCAAAAGTATACAGTGATAGAATAAGAACTCATGGTTGTAGTTTTTATATTTGATAAATTCAGACCCTATCTCTTGTTATGCAAAATTGTTGTCTACATTGACCCCTCAACTTTTAGACACCTTTTCAAAAAGCAAGATGCTAAACCACGTCTCATACGTTGGATATTGCTATTACAAGAATTTGATATTGAAATAAAAGACAAAAAAGGTGTAGAAAATATTGCCTCCGATCACTTATCTTGAATTGAAAATGAGGAGACAAGTGAAGATGATGAAAATGATTATAACTTTCCTGGTGAAACCCTTATGGAAATTAATACCAAAGAAATACCATGGTTTGCAGACTTTGCAAACTATTTGGTAGGAGAAATTATACCTAAAGGGATGATGTATCAACAAAAAAAATAAATTCTTCTCTGATTTAAAAAACTACTTTTGGGAAGAACTACATCTTTTCAAAGTATGTCCTGACGGTATGATTAGACGCTGTGTCTTAGGACCAGAAACTCATACTATTCTAGATCAATGTCACCACGGACCTACCGGTAGACATTTATGACCCACAACAACAGCTAAAAAAGTCATAGATTCTGGATTTTATTGGCCTACTATTATAAAGAAGTATACTCTAGTTTTCCTATACAACGCATGTCAAAAACTAGAAATATATCCAAAAGAGATGAAATGCCATTAAATAGCATCTAGTATGCGAAGTTTTTGACATCTAGGGTATAGACTTATGTGACCATTCTCAAAATCATAAAAATTGAAATATATCTTAGTCGCTGTAGATTATGTATCCAAGTGGGATGAATGTTGATCCCACGCCTTGATCGATTCTTTACGTAGTAAAGAGTTTGTTACCTTGGAAGAATCCAAAATAACAAAGATTGAGACTTTGTATGTATACCAAAGTGTATGCGGAATCTACACTTTGATACTCTAGAGATGTTTATTAATGGAACAGTAATAACCAAAACAAACAATGAACACTAAACACACTGCTTCAATATTATTAGAATAATACGAGTACTCTTGAAGTACTAGGGTTACAAACCTTGAAGCTATTACAATTTTTCTCTCTAAGTATTTCTATCACTTGAAAAGTATATCTTTATCTAAACATAGGATCTCCTTTTATAGAACACAAGGAGTCCTTTACAAGGATAACAACCTATCTTTTAGGATCAGTTACAATTCAAAAATAAACATCCCGAAATAATCTCCATGCATCCTTATCTTCAGTTCAGCAGCTTTGACCATCAGCAGTACTAACTCTTTCTACTAGCAGTATTAATTAACACTGGCAGTACTAAGTTTGTACTGGCAGTACTAACTCCATTAGTACTGTTGGCAGTATTAAGTCTTGTGAAGATTTATTCCTAACAATCCTCCCCTAAACTTGTGATTGTCCTTCAAATCATCAAGTTTCTTCTGAATAAAATCTTCTAGTCTTCTTCCTCTGCTAATGATTCTTTCAAACATTTCTTTCACTTCTGCACTTGAGATCTTATAAACCTTAGAAGTTCAATCGCCTGTGAACTCTCATGATCAACCTCTAATTTCTTCTTCAACATCTTGGAAATCATCTCTTGGCTTAAAGGATATTTCTTCTCTGTCAACATATGAATTGCTAACCCATTCTCCATCAACAAAATGTGAATACCACAAAAATCATATAATCTCCAGCTTAACAACTTGTATTCATGCTGATCTTTCCAAATCTCATCATCTTCATCAGGCTCAAACAAAGTGTGTAAATCCCCCCAAAGCATCAGATCAAATCCTTCTGGTCTTGAAGCACTATACCTTTCCTTGACTAATCTGTACAATTCTTCTACATCCAGTCTATCAAAGTCTTCAAGCATCTCACTCAATATCTTATAATTTTTGGAACTGCCGTCTCCTCTGAATACTTGATAATACATGAAAGTCTCTGTCAAAACACAAGTCTTCCAATCCACAATTGGAAACTTTGTAGATATAGATTCAACCTCTATAGGACATATTTTTCTTGGTAATGATGTCTAAAATCCTTTGAGTTCTTCCTTCTCAGCATCTTCCTCCATCTTTTGTCCTCTTCTTGTGCTTTTTCTAGGAATGGACTTCTTTCTCTTTGCTCTAGTTTCTTTAGCCACATCATCTTTTCCATCTTTTTCAGCTGACGTCATTCTTTTCAGAGATTAATCAGGAGGACTTTTGCTTTCCACTTCCATGATCTGCATCCTAGGTCATATTTTGATTAAAATCCCAAACCTTTTCAAAGATTGGCCTTATGTCATTGTAAGACATTCCCTTGAAGTCACTGATCTTGTAGTTCCCCTGATTCTTCAAATATTTGATCATATTTCTTCTTGCTTGGGCAACTGTCTTTGGCTTCATTTTTAGAGTATGATATCTGATGACTGAAGGATCATTCCAATCTATCTTCTTAGTAGACTTGGCTTCATCCATAGCTCTTTTGTATTCCTTTAATCCCATTGTCTTGCAATCTCTTCATCTCTTGCAATCTGAGCTCTTTGTTCCTCATTCATTTGCTCTTCAAGTCTGATGGCTTCAGCATAACTTAACCTTTCTTGTTCAAGCTCCTTCTTAGACTTCTTCTTGGGCTCTTCCTCTATCATTATGGTTTTTCCCTTATCTTGTCTCGATTTTCTTCTTCACTCCTTCTTGTTAGGTAACAGTTCTCAAGCAGTACTAGACCTTACTCAGCAGTACTAACAATTGGAATTCCTTCAGTGGCAGTACCTTTCTTGGCACAAGCATTACTAACTTCATCTCTTGCTTTCTCTCTAACTATTTGATCTTGAATGACTTCAGTTGGAGTCACTTCTTGAATAAATAGTTCAGTGTCAGTACTTGCTTTTTCTTGAAGCTCTACATCAGATATCCTCCCCTGTTTGGAAGAATTATCTTCAATGACTTCATCATCTGAAAGAACAACCCTAGCTTGTCTCCTTGCTTTCCCAATCTTTATCTGAGACTCTAGCTTCTTGACCCTGAGAATAAGCTTAGTATAAGCAGAACTGTAGGTTTTCTTTGTCTTCATCAAGTCAGCCTCCAATACTCCAATCCTGTCAGAAAGTTTGGTAACCAAATTCATCAATTCTTTAAGTGTCAAGCTACCCTCATCACTTCCATGTGAGTGAACAGCATGGAGAGGTGAGTCATGGGGTGTAGGAACATAGTGTTCTGCTCTAGGTGATGGAAAAGTTGGTGATGGTTGGGTTGGGGATGGTTGTGATGCAGCAGCAGTGGTATTATTAGGTGAGTGTTGAGTTGAAGGTTCAGGTGAGTGTGAAGTGGAAGGTGCAGGTGAGTGTGAAGGTGAAGATGTGATTCTGGAAGGTGAAGTGGAAGGTTCAGTAACATCTAACATAGTGGGGAATAGAGCAACCTCCTGGCCTGAAAAACCCTTTGTTGGCCTCTTCATATTGTTAAACACCTTCATACTAAGAGATGGAACATGATATATTCTTGTGTGTTGTTGAAGTTGGTGTCTCTGCATATCTAGGCATATCTGAATGAACCTAGGGTACATCAAAAACTTATGGGGACTAGAGATATTAGACACCATGTGCTCAAAAATCATCCTAGAAAAATTAAACTTCCTATTGGTGGCTAAACATATAACAGCAGCTGCAATATTACTACTAAACTGCTCCCAAGCAGTCTTCTTTGGGCTTAGGCAATGAAGAATATTGTGAATAAGAAACCTCCATTGAGGTGAAAAGGCACCCTTTTGAAAAGTTAACTTATCTGAGTCAGTGTGATATCCCATAAGCGCCAATTGCTCAAAGATCTCTGAGTTTGGAATAGAAGTAATACCATCTTGATCAGCCAACTTGAGATGTCGTCATAAAGATCCTTCGGTGATAGACAGTGAGTGACCATCAATAGTAGCATTAATCTTGACTTCTCCATTATCATCAGTAGAAGCCTCAGCAGACCTCCAAAATTGTTTGATAAAGGAGACACAAACCTCTGGCTTCTTGGTGAGTGCATAGCAAATGTGACTTCGATTTAGGAAATCGATGATCTGATGAAACCCTGCACTTCCCGTAGATTTTTCTAGAAACGCTACCATGTTGTGTTGTCACAAAATCAAGTTTGCCATGAATTAAACAGTGAGTAATCGAGTGGGATATGATCGTAGATGAATATATGAAAGCAGGAGAAAGTTAATTGTGATTTAAATAGAGAAACGGAGAGATATAGTTTGACCAATTTAAAGAAATTGAGTTTATCGTGATGAAAGTTAACATATATATATAAGGATCACGAAAGTCCAATTGGTCAAACCCTTATAACATAGGAATTTGGCAAAAATATCTCAACGGCTCTATTAATTAATGAAAAATTTGTTAGGCCCAAACAGTACTAACGGTCATCCAGCAGTATTAACTTTGGTCTAGCAGCACTAAAATACGCCTAGCAGTATTAACTTCTCCACCCATAAGCAGTACAAACTCTAAAGTTTTGTATGACTAAAAGAATAACTTCACACAATCTCTCTTTCTGTTTTTAGGCTCACATTTCATCTCTCAATTCTTTTGGCTCACTTTTCACTCTGTCTATTTTTCACACAGCTCTCTTTCTGTTTTTGAGCTCACCAATTCTCTCTTTTGTTTTAGCTCACAAATTCACACAAAGTGTAGTTTTTGGCAAACTACCAGCCATAAACGGATTTAAGGAGTCTTTACCAATAGTCGTTTGCTTTGGACTGGCCATTGC
This sequence comes from Tanacetum coccineum, assembly GCA_026074375.1. Lineage (NCBI taxonomy): Eukaryota > Viridiplantae > Streptophyta > Magnoliopsida > Asterales > Asteraceae > Tanacetum > Tanacetum coccineum. The sequence continues at coordinate 9,652 of BQNB010102809.1, read as the reverse complement.
TTCATTAGAAAAACATGGTGCAATGATAACCATATAGTTTTGAGTAAACTATCAACTATAAACGGATTTGTAGAGTCTTTACCAATAGCCGTTTGCTTTGGACTAGCCAATGCTTCATTGTAAAAACATGGTGCATTGATGACCATATAGTTTTGAGTAAACTATCAACTATCAACAGATTTGAGAAGTCTTTACCAGTAGCCGTTTGCTCTGGACTAGTCAATTCTTGATGTCTATTAGACATGGTGAACTGATGACCATTTGTTGTGTGGTGTCACAACCAACACTTCAAGAACAACCAACATGTTTCCTCCCCTCAAATAATACATTATGGAGTAACCAATTTCACACTTCATTGTTTATCCTGAAAAAGTTAGCTTAAAACCAAGAAAAACATAACCTAAACATTTGTCTTGTTTAACAGTATTAAGTGTTACTAACAGGATTAACAGAGAAATAACCAGCAGTACTAATTATAAGTAACAGTTTTACCAAACAGTTTTAAATATAACTAGCAGTACTAAGTAGAACTAGCAGTATTAACTGTCAAAGACTTAACAGTACTAACATTTAACAAACTTTACAAAACAAACAAGAGATTTTGGCCTTAGGGATTGAGCATTCCAATACTTGAGACCAAGTACTTAAATCTACCAGCATCATTACTTTGTAGGAGATCTTGCTACATTTTGTTAATTGTCTAATTTTAGCCATTTTGGAAATCAACTTTCTTAGTCATTGCAATCTCTTATAAAATGATGCCTAATCTCTATATGTTTTGTTTTAGAATGTTGAACAGATTTTCTATTATACAGATAGTACTAGTATTGTCAATATAATATAAACTAGTGTTCATAAAAATTGTACCATAATTCTAGCAATTGGTTTGGATCCAGAGAAACCTGTCTCAACAACTTGCAGCAGCCACATATTCAGCCTCAGTTGTAGAAGTGGCAACTACAGTTGTTTCTGCATTGCACAAGAAATCAACTATTTCCAAAACTGACAAAGCTCATGGTTGACCTTCCTATCAATTGTAGCTCCAGCATAGTCACTATCAGTGTAAGCAACTAACTCCAATGGAGAATCCTTTAGAAAATACCCAAAAGACCTAGAGATGGTTTGCCTTAAGTATCTAAATATTCTTTTGACAAGCTAATGAGATGGAAGTTTTGGGGTACATGAAACCTTTGCACATGCACATCTGCAAACATGATATTGGTCTGATGTGTAAGATACATCAAAGTTCAATCATTAGACTATAAAGATGTATCAATATAATACTGATCTCATCTTTAACTCCAAGGCTTTTCCAAATTTGTGAGAGTGGGAGGCAGGACTTCACCATCTGAGAATGTTGAATTCTCAAATTTCATGGACATATTTATCTGACGATAAAGATGCCTTTCTTTCTCTGTTGGACCTGCAATCCCAAAAAGAAGGTGAGTTCTCCCATAGAACTCATCTGAAACTTATCCTTCATAAGCTTCTCAAACTCATCACAAAGCTCCTTCTTGGTAGATCCAAAAATAATGTCATCTACATAGATTTGAACAAGCAAGATATGCCCCTTTTGACTTTTGATGAATAAAGTTTGATCAATCTGTCCTCTTTGAAAGCCATTGCTCAAAAGATAAGTGGCCAATGTGTCATACCAAGCTCTGGGTGCTTGATGAAGTCCATAAAGTGCTTTCACAACTTTATAGACTTTATCAGGATGGTCAGGATCTTCAAAACCTGGAGGTTGACAGACATATACCTCCTCTTCAATTTGACCATACAGGAAAGCACTTTTGACATCCATTTGGTAGACTGTGAAACCCATATAAGAAGCATAAGCCAGGAATATTCTTATTGCCTCTATTCTAGCCACAGGTGCAAAGACTTCATCATAGTCGATGCCCTCTTCTTGAGTATGTCCTTGGGCAACAAGTCTTGCTTTGTTCCTGATGACTATCCCCCTTTCATCTTTCTTGTTTCTGTAGACCCACTTTGTACCAATAGCTCTATGACCTTTAGGTAAGTCTACAAGAACCCATACATTTTGCAGTTTAAACTGTAGGAGTTCCTCCTGCATTGCTTCTACCCATGCAGGATCACTAAGAGCTTTAGAAACTCTTTTTGGTTCTTCCTGAGATAGGAAACAAGCAAAAACACATGTATGAAGGTCCTAGTGAGTCTTTCCTTCATATATGGCACCAAGAAATCCTAGTTCAGAATAAGAAGTTGTCATCCTTCTTGTTTGAACAGAAGACTGCACATCACCAATCACATGATTAATTGGATGATCTTTGTGAATTCTTGTATGAGGAGTGGAAGAAACTGCATAAGATGGTGAAATGTTCCCCAATTCAATTTCTTGATCCTCCACTTGTGTGTCTTCAGATGTAGGAATTGGTCCCATCAAGTCTTCAGGAGTAGCAGTATTAACTTCAGGAACAGCAGTACTAACTTCTCTACTACCAGTATTAACTTCTGGACTGGCAGTATTAACTTGTTGATCAGCAGTACCATTATTCTGAAGACTGCAATCATCATGAGTCCCATCTTGATCTTGTATTTGAGCATCAGCAACAGATTTGGGTGAAGAAACATCAAAATATGAAGCATCCTTCCAAATTGGCATGACAATACAATCTTGATTATCTTGATCTTGTTGAGAAGATGTACTAGACTCAGAAACTCCTTGTATACCTTGCAAAACATAAGAAAATACACACAAAAAAGAATTAAATCATTAAAAAAGTCCCTGCAGCCACTGGTACATAATTCATTGATTGGGTTAGAGAATCAAGATCAAACAGCCACTTTGGACCATTTCCTTCTATCATAGGCTTATTCTCTAAGAACCCAACATGCAAGTTTTCCTGAACTTTTCTGGTTCTAATGTTATATACCCTAAAAGCTTTGCTACTTAAGGAATATCCAACAAAGAAACCTTCATCACTTTTTTCATCAAACTTGCCCAACTTATCTAAGGTATTGAGAATAGTAACATGACATCCAAATGGTTTCATGAAGCCTATAGCTGGTTTAACACCTCTAAAGAGTTCATAAGGAGTCTTGTTATGAGGCTTGACTATTAAGACCCTATTCTGTACATAGCAAGCAGTAGAAACAGCTTCTGCCCAAAATGTTGTAGGTAACTTAGAGTCAGCTAACATTGTTCTAGCAGCCTCAATGAGTGTCCTATTCTTCCTTTCAGCTACACCATTTTGCTGAGGTGTCCTAGCTACACTATATTCTCTTTTAATACCTTTTTCCCTACAGAACTCATCCATCACTTTGTTTTTAAACTCTGTCCCATTATCACTTCTGATTATCTTCACTTTCTTATCCACTAGGTTTTCTATCTCTTTTATGAAGTTTTTAAGGATCTCAGTTGTTTCATCCTTAGTTTTTAAAAAGAAAACCCATGAAAATCTACTATAATCATCAGTGACTACCAAGCAGTACTTTTTATGCATAAGACTACTAACAAAAGTTGGACCAAAGAGATCCATATGCAGCATAAACAATGGCTTAGTAATGGGATTAAAGGCCTTGGTCTTACAAGAGGCTCTGTGTTGCTTGCCTTTAAGACAGGCAACACAAGTTTGGTCATTCTCAAATCTTTTTAAAGGCAAATCTCTTACAAGATTTTCTTTGACAAGTTTATTAATATTCTTAAAATTGACATGACCAAGCCTTTTATGCCATAACATTGATTCCTCAGATGTAGCCTTTGCAACTAGACAAGTTAAACCATCTTTAGGAACTATGTTTTTCATATCAAAACTGTACATGTTATTCTGTCTAGGAATTTTAGAGTATCTGGATTTTAATCAGCAACTTAATATTAGGAGCTAGACAAGACATTCAGAGTCAGTTAGAATAGAACATAGTTCTTTTTGTCACATATTTGTGAGACACTAAAAAGGTTAAACTTCAACTCTTTGACAAAGTATACATCTTCAAAATCAAGTTTAACAGTTTTAATAGTACCTTTGCCAGTAATTCTGCCTCCATTTGCTCCACCACCAAAAGTAACATAACCTCCATCAAAGTCTTCGAAATCTAAAAGACGGGTTACGTTTCCAGACATGTGCCTTGAGCATCCACTATCAAGAAATCCTTTATCATTTAGCTGTGAATTGCTCTGCACATAAAACTTATAAAGTTAGTTATCTTTGGGGACCCAAGCCATTACTGACTTGGATCTGCCTCGTGCATCAATGTAATTATATTTGTTAAAAACTAGTGATGCACCATTGGGTTTGATAGGTCTCCAAACCCAACATGCTAAGGGCTAACCTTAGCATATATTTCCCTTGCCCTGACAGTATTAACATTTTGCCTAACAGTATTAACAGTTTGTCTACCAGTATTAATATTTTGATTATTAGACCTTTTTGTTAATGTTGTTCTCTTGTAAAAGGGCCTTTGAACAGTTGATTGTGCTTGATTTTGAAAATGTGTCTTTGGTCTAGCACAAAGAACTGTTGATTTTGGGTGAGCAGTATAAGAAGGCCTAACAGTATTAAAAACCCTAGCAGTACTAAAAGGTCTGGCAGTGTTAACAGACCTAACAGTATTAACAGGCCTTGCATTATTAACAGTTTTTAGGCCAGTCTTCATTAAGACTGCTCTTGGAACCATATGTTTGTGAGCATTAGGACAACTGTATTGAATGTGATCAAAACTTCCACAGATAAAACATGCCTTGTTATTAAAAACAAAGTTACATCCTAATTGATTGGATTTTTGACCATTCCAATTTCTTTGGTTTCCTCTAGGTCTTTGTGACCTGTACATCTCTGCATACCTAACTGACCTCCTAACTGGTGTTTCAGATTTAACAAACTCTTTCTTAGTAGCAGCAGGTATAACAGTTTTCTTTTCAACCTTAGGGATAGGCTCAACTTCATCCTCATCATCTGACACCCAATCTTCAATGATTGGAGCATCATTATTTTCTCTAGCTTTCTTAGGTTCTTCTTCCCTAACTTGATTAGCAGGATAGAAAAACTTTTCTTTCCAATCTTTGTCTACCTTAAGTGGAGACTTAACAGAGCTAGTTTCAGTAACAGTCTTGTGTTGTTGTTTTAAAGAGTCATCAGTATTCTCCTTAGAATTATCTGACTCTCTATCACAAACAGTGATAGGCATGACACTTGAATCCCTAAGTCCATACTCATTTACCTCAGGTTGTTTGAATTCTTGTAGACCTGAATAAGATAAATCTAAGGGTGTTGGTCTATTTAGAATCAAAGGATGAGGTGAGGGGACAACATTGTAGCCAAAACCCTTTTTGCTTTTGTCAGTTATCTGACTTTGCTAACAACTGATCATAAGTCTTTTGATGTTTTTTCTCAAACTTGCAATCTTAAACTCAAATCCCCTCCCTTTTCTTCCTTACCTTTTCTAGTTCAGTCTTAAGGTTAATCCCTTAGAAATTCTTTGTGACCTGCACTTCTTTTAAGTAAAGTATTTTTCCTCAGGAAAATGGACTTCAAAATTCTTTATATTTAATGATTTTCCTTCTAATTTGGATAAACCTCTTTTGTATGTAGAAAGCTTTAAAACCAGTATCATCTACTTTAAAAGTAATCATCATACTGTTTCTTTAGAGTTCTAATTTTGCAACAAGATTTAGAAAACAAGATTTATCATTTGTTCCTCAGATTGTTACTGCTTGAGAGCCTTGTTGCTTGAATTTCATCCTCTGCCATGTCACTCCAATCAAATCCAGCACCATCTATAGCACACATTGCCTTTTCAGAAGCATCTTCAATCCTTACTGCCTTTGATGAGCTTCCTGAATTCCAATTTCTGTTGTCTTTACTCCTTGGTACTCTGCATTCTCTGGCAAAATGTCCCATTTTATGGCAGTTGAAACATTCTACCTTTGATTTATCATATCCAGCAGTACTGCTTCCATCAATGATGATCTTCCTTCCAGTTCTCTGATAGAACTTTCTTGCCCTCATGCTTAGTAGTGCCATATTATTTGTATCCATTTCTTCCAAATCATCATCATGAAGTTGCTCAAGATCTTCATGAACTAGTTGAGACCCTTGAGGTTGAGTGGACAAAAAGGCATAAACTGTGGCATCACTAAAACTAGCAGTACTAGTTTTAGTACTAGCAGTATTAACCTTGGTGGTGCCAGTACTAACTCTAGTGTTAACAGTATTAATTGTATTAGTACTGCTTGGACTGGAAGTGGTTAGAAATGCCAAGTTCTTATCATCATTGTTATCAGCAGTAGATTTCTTAACCTTTTGTTCAACAATTTTAAAATTGCTGTACAAATCATCCAAACCCATAGTATCAAAGTCGGGTTTGTTTATCCAGACTACCACATGAGTATCCCACTCAGAAGGTAAGCTCCTCAAAAATTTAACATTTAGATCTTCTGGAGGAGTAACTACACCTAGAATTGCCAATCTACTAACAAGCTTTTGAAGCCTGTTAAATATAGAATCAAGTGATTCTGAGCTTGAAGCATTGAAGTTTTCATACTGTTGTTTTAGTAGGGCCTTTTGAGTCCTCTTTGTTGCTCCATTCCTTCCAAATCTGGCTTTAATGGCAGCAAACATAGATTGAGCATCAACATACTGGTTAAAGGTAAGCTGATGTTCATTGGGCAGTGCCATGAGGAGAAGACTTCTGGCTTTTACATCATTCTTCTTGCAAATCTTTTCTTCAGTAGTAAAGGGCACAATCATCTTCAATGCTGTTGATGGACCAGATTCTGGTGTTGTAACAAGAATAGGTACCTATGAATTTCCATTTTCTATTACCTCCTATAATGCATAATCTTGGATCTGAAAGTACTGCTTGATTCTGATTTCCCACATCTCATACTCTCCTAGTTTGAGCATGGGAAGCTTTGCCAACGTATTGTTCTGTGAATTTTCTAACTCCATTTTCCCTAGATCAAAGTTTCTCAAAGCACAGGCTCTGATACCACTTGTTGATCACACGCCTTGATCGATTCTTTACGTAGTAAAGAGTTTGTTACCTTGGAAGAATCCAAAATAACAAAGATTGAGACTTTGTATGTATACCAAAGTGGGAGGATTGTTAGGAATAAATCCTCACAAGACTTAATACTACCAACATTACTAAAGGAGTTAGTACTGCCAGTACAAATATTAGTACTGCTAGTGTTACTTAATACTGCTAGTATAAGGAGTTAGTATTGCTGATGGTCAAAGTTGCTGAACTGAAGATAAGAATGCATGGAGATTATTTCGGAATGTTTATATTTGAATTGTAACTGATCCTAAAAGATAGGCTGTTATCTTTGTAAAGGACTCCTTGTATTTCTATAAAAGGAGATCCTAAGTTTTAGAATAGAAATACTTTCAAGTGATAGAAATACTTAGAGAGAAAATTTGTAATAGCTTCAAGGTTTGTAACCCCAGTACTTCAAGAGTACTCGTATTATTTCAATAATATTGAAGCAGTGTGTTTTGTGTTCATTGTTTGTTTTGGTCATTACTGTTCCATTAATAAACTTCTCTAGAGTATCAAAGTGTAGATTCCGCATACACTTTGGTATACATACAAAGTCTCAATCTTTGTTATTTTGGATTCTTCCAAGATAACAAACTCTTTACTACGTAAAGAATCGATCAAGGCGTGGGATCAACAGTTCTTTCGTTGCATTGATTACTCGTATGAGTATCAAAGGTTCCTTTTAAGCACTAATTGTTCCTAACATATTAGTGTGGATCATTACTCCCTTCTTTGTATATCCCTTGGTTTTCGTAACCCGTTGGCGACGTGTTAGTATCGATGCTTTTAGGTTTGCTTTGTTGATCGTTATGTTGGATAAAACCTTACGTTTTCTTTTGGGTACGTAACGTCTTGCATGAGTTTCTTGTACGAGTTCGCTTGATTTTATTTTGAGTATATGGTTCCTAGTATTTTCTTCCGTTTCAAACAATAGAATTGTGTTAGGGTATATACGGTGTTTTACGATCCTTTGGTATTATGGTGTCCTTTGTTTGAGTAACATATTTTATAATTGATGTCTAATTATAAAAACCCTTTGGAAGTATTGTGTTGGTGTTTGGAGAAAAACTGGGTATAAAATGATCTTTGTAAATTGATTTTATTTTATTATAAAAAGCAGGTTTAAAGTGAATCATAGTGGTAAGGTATGATACACCATTAGATAACCATCTCTAGATTTTTATGACAACCAGAATGAATTTTTCAAAGATTACATTTAAGACAATTTCATTATTATTTAAAATGATTTTTATACTTAAAGTGACTTTCTTAATTTAAATTGATTTTTATAAAAACATTATTTAATTTGGCCTTTCAAATAAAGTCGATAATTGGTATAAGAATTTTTGTTCGTATTGATATTTTTTTATTTGTTCATTTGTCGTGGTACGCCTGTTGATTTTCTTTTGTTTGCACTTTCACAGTAATTGGTACTATGTTGGTCATGCCAAGGGACAATCAATTATAGATTATGGTACGAGGGAGCGGATGGGTACGCCTGCCTAATTGTGTTGAGATTGTGGATTTGAAATGCATATTAGCTTGCATGTTAGCAGCATAATTGTCATGTAGTAATTATATTGTTTTATAATCACAGTAATTGGATAAATTGTTTTGGAAAAGGATTCAATATGTGTGTCTGAAAACCTATGTTTCTCACCAACCATTATGTTGACGTATAAGCATCATTTTTATGTATTCAGCAGGATGAGATAAAAGTCAGGAAAAGTGGCTAGATGGACCGTAGGCAGCATGGCGAAGCTAAGATTATCTAGTCTTCGTTTATTTGAATTGAATTGGATTGTTGATTGATTATTTGTTTGCGTTGTTAGGGAGTTTGGATACTTTCATGTCTTGACTTTGGCGTGAACTGCCTTCATTTCAAATGTCAGACGCCTTTTGGATTTTGATGTTATGTTTGGGTATTTTCATGGCACTGTGTGTCTATACCTTGTATTTTTGTCATGCTTTAGTTTCTCTATATAGACGCCATGTGTTGTGATGATTCCCTTTCTCGTTGCGCCTCGCGTTTCCGCCTTGGCGGGGTGTGACAGATTGGTATCAGAGCCAATGGTTATAGAGAAGTAGGTGGTTGAGCCTAGACTATAACCTAGGGGTCCTTCATATAGATGCATTTAGGACTCAAGTGTTTATTTTTATAACTGCTATGCTTCCCCTCTATTTTGCATAGTTTTTTATATTTCCTATTTTGTTAAGTTATCGTCTTAGTTTTGTTGCCTACCCATAGCTGATTTAGTGCCAACTGCCTTGTTATTAGTTAGCTATGCCTTCCTATTTCCATAAGAAGTTCTGTTGGGGAACCGTCTTTGCAACCGGGCGTAGGAGTTTCATTGAGCCAGGGACAGGACTTAGGATGAAAAGAACAAATCGTAGGACCCGAGTTCCAATTGACCTTTACCCATGTCATATTGAAGTGAGGATGACTATAAAGGAGGTTAGAGGAGAGTCAGTAATGGAATGGAAGACAAAGGTGATGACCAATGGGGCATTATCATTAAGTTTCTTGGAAAGTCTTATGGATACAAGTTAGAAACAGAAGAAAATTAGAGGAGAATGAACAGTTGAAGGAAGTTTGGGAACAGATGAAGTATGGGATATCAGATAGCGACTCGGATCTTGAATCCAC
>BQNB010102808.1:5524-24164 GCA_026074375.1 Tanacetum coccineum | reverse complement strand
TAATGTAATAAAGCGAAAAATTTCCCTGTATAATTGTGATCATAGTAAAATAGGTTGATGAAAATTCTGAGTTGTTATAAGTGGGCTTAGGTATCCCCATGAAAAGAATAAGGCGATGTACAATAATTGTTTAAATCTAGGTCCCGAATACCAAGTAAATGACGATATGAAAGAATGGCTCACCCGTCGACTTGTAAGCACTCACGAGATGATGTAAGGAGTGTGACTCCAAGTCTAGCTAGAAGACTAGTTAATAAAGAAAAGCGCTTATTGGGAGGCTACCCAATCTTTTATTTCATGTATTTTAGGAGTGTCATGTGTTTTTTTCTTTATTATTTGTTCTTATGTGTTTGAATTATATATGTGATCATGCTTTGTTTTGTATTTAATCTCGTCTTAATTGCAATCAAATGTATTTTGCATAAAATAAGTGTAGGGGAGAATATCCGGTTTCTAAGAACCAGAAATTTCAAACATATAAAATAAATAACTTTAGATTAATATGTTTGTACTAACTGTTTTTGTGGCCTATGCATTACATTTTTTTCCAGGAAATCGTTAATAGGATATGTTTGCAGAAATTTTTCCAAGAAATGAAGAAATAAAATTTCACAGTGTGTGGAGACGGCATTAGGATTTTATCCTGACGGCATCGCCACTGTATCACTTAAGGAATTTTTGTTTTTCCAAATTTTTGAAAAGTTATTTTTGTTTAATTTCTAAATTTTTTAATTTTCCTAACTCTTGCAGAAAGCCTCGATTACATTAGTGCTAACATCCTATCTTTATTTCTTTATTAGTATTTTATTTCATGATTGATAGGGTTGTATATCATTTACCACAAAATTTACGCTTGATATAGTTGCTTTCGTCTTTGATTTTTAGGTTATATTAGATGAGGAGACCCCGTAAGCTCTTTGAATTTTCATTTGGATGATTCTTGGATGATGATTTAGCCGAAATTATCTTGTTTCTTCTCCAATATTGAGCAAAACCAGGGGAGTATTAATTTCTCTCGCTTTTCTTATTTTCTGTTTATTCCTCTTTGGGTACTCATAGAACATTGGGGACAATGTTCAAAATAATTGTAGGGGGAAATAAAAGCCTTAAAAACTATTCCTTCAATTGCATTTGCTTTGTCTTTAAAAAAATGTGTAATATACCGAAACATAGTTTAGGACGGTAATTTTAGGCCAAATTTAAATTTTTATGGCATATATCGTGAAACTGTAGTATTAGAAGCGTCTCATGGATAGAAATTATATTACTAGCACAAAAACCCTACCACTCAAAAACTTCACCCCAAAAATGTAAGGTTCGCCTCTAGATCTTTAGGAATACAAACATTCATTTTTAATGCTTATGAGAGTGTACTGATAGTATTATAAATTTTAGAACTTGCTTTAGCGATTCATCCCGAGACTTCTAGTGAGATCGCATTCGTGTGATTAGGATTTACTAAGTGATAAGTGGCATTAGGATAAACCCCCGTGTTTTTAGCATGTATTTTTTATAGTTATGATGGTCTCCTCGATCGTATAACTACCCCCACATCCTTACTATGCACTCATTTTTAGTGCAAGATACCCCTAGTACACCCCTCCGAGCCTATCCTTTTTGTGGTTCTCGTAATTTTCTATTGGATTCCAAATTATTAATGAAGAGCGTTGTTTACACCCCACCAAAATGTTACACCCAAATCGCCTTAGCGTTCCTTGTATGTACTCATTTTTAGTACATTATTGTTATCACATTTGTTAAACCCTAGTTAATTATTTAGTTGAGTACATGGTTGCTAAGTCGAGTCATTATTAGTGTATACAATTTTGGGATGATTGAGATTAATGGTAGTTTTTATTATATGGATAAATGGTAGAGAAAGTCAAATTATTACTCCCATACATGCTTAATACACTCTATATTTATTTATCCTCCTAATTCGGCTTATTAGTTAGTTTATTATTGAGTTGTCATAAAACTCAAGTGTAGGGGTGCAATTATAAACCCTAAGTCAAGTATATTGTTTATGCTTCAGCAGATGGCAGGGCAAAAGTGTATGAAAAAAATAGAAAAAATGAAAAAAGCAAAAAGAATGTGTTAGAAAAATATGGACTGCCATCTTGGTTATGTTTATGTTGAAGAAAGTGTCGAGAAAAGAAAACAAAAAAAGTTTGGTGTAGAGTTCTGTATATTATTGTCCTAGTTTCATCGAATGGGATCTTTGCAACACTTTTAAACTTGTATTGTTGGTAGAAAATTAGCTTGCCACCATATCAAAATAATTCCCCAATCTTCCTCAACCGGTTTTCCTTTACCTACACCTAAACATCACAACCTATAAAGGATCCTCTTTGATAGTAAATTCCTAGGTACTTAAGGCCAACGTGGTGAAGTTTTGACTCCTTATCAAGCTTATTAGTAATTTAAATCTACTTTGACAGGTAGTGAGTGTTATTTTCTTCCATTTCTCTATACTGTTAATAATTATTATTACCAACGACGAGATGAGATGGAATCAAAACACTTATGTGAGGTGATTAGTATATAATTTCCTAGTTTTTAATTACAAGGTCTTTTGTTGTGCATAATTTATTTATTGGTAGGTTAAATGCCCCCCGCAATTTGCTATTTACTAGTAGGGCAAAAACCCATTTGCTTGAGGTATAATGAAACTCCCAAGTGTAGGTAATTTGATGAGGTTGTAATTTTATACGCTTTTTCAGGGTCATTTAAACCCCAAAATCATGCAAATATCCCCATTTATCGTGCTTAATCATTTCTTTTTATTATGTTAGCATTTTGAAGGCATTTGGAGGAAATACACGTGACTTGGACTTAATTTAGGAAGAAACAAGACAAGATTGCAACTTTACACGAAGATGATCAAGAGACGGCATATAGTCCATAAAGACGGCATCTAAATCCATTATGATGACATCAAAGTGTTCAAGAGACGACGTCAGAGTAGCCGACACTGAGAAGCCCATAGAAGATTCTGCGGGTTGACGATGTCACAATTAACAAGCGACGATGTCACGACTTATTCCTTATATATACGACCATTTTATGTTTTTTGTGGGAAAATCATTGTGAAAATTGTTAGACAGCTTGGATCAGACATCTTAGGTTGATTTTTGGGTTTCCTTAACCCTTGTTCTCTCATCATACTCCATGTTCATTGAAGTGAAGTTCTTTCTCTCCTTTTATTCATATCGAATATGTCTATGGTGTTTATTAATTGTTCTTCGTTATCAATTAACTGCTTGGCTAAATATAAATTATGTTTGCTTTATGATTGCATTGAAACCTAGTTTTTAATTTTTTTATTATCTCTCTGTTAATGATCGTGGCGTTACGGCTTAGAAAAAGCTTCTTATTGCAAAGTGAAGCGTGTAGGAAAACGGGTTGGTTAGAGGATACCCCACACAAATAGTCTTTCATACTACTGTTCCATTTAGGTGGATTTTTTTTTTTTCCAGCGTTGAGGTGTTTAATTTATTAGATACTTACACATTCCATTACGAGGGTGACGGGTAAAAAATACAGAGAAGACAACTTGTAACAGCCCCAGCTTTGGATTGCGCAGCGGAATTAGCAATTGGGCGTTACTAAATAGCACAATTCACCAAGATAATAGAAAACGAACAAAATGAGACGTTTAACAACATCGTGTTATCCATTATTAATCAGAGTAAATCCTGCGTTTTGGTCCCCCAGAATCGCAACCACAAACATTACACATTTGAAAACACTCTTGTTTCAAAGAAAGACATTGTTTTAGATTTAACTTAAGACATTGTTTTGAAAGACAAGGACACACACAAAGTAGACTTTCACTAAATCATCACACGCATGACACCTCCCACACAACTTGCCTTTGTATCCTTAGTTACACTAGGATAAACACATATTTAACGGTCAACAAAACATTGATGAGTGAAATTCATAGAGTTTAAAATAAATTGAACTTTTATGAGTAATAATCTTTGCTTGAACGACATTAATTAGTTCTCGGAAAACAGTATGAACAATGCAAGTATAAGCATCTTTTTCCTTCAGCCATATGCTCATGACACCGAACGCTTTAACCAATACAACTATCCATTTCATATGTAGATTTGCCCTAAAACAAGGTATTTATTGTCATATACCTATACTTTCTATATACAAATGTACTGTTTAACAGGGTGTTATAGGATTCACCCACGGACAGGTGTCATACCCCAATAGATTTATTTCATGCATTAGCGTTCATCTCTATGTGCCGATTAACGGTTCATGGAATAAGGGACTTCGACGATAGCTAATGAAGCAAGGAAACAATATCATATTCGGTCCAACATACCACTAAATAATCCATATGTGTTCGTTTTTAATAAAACAAACCTTGTATCACTCACAGGGTTCTAAAAACCATAAAGATATAATGTGAGGCTTTGAAACTTACCTTAAGCAAAAGCATTCCAATTAATTCAAATCAACAAGCGGCAATAGCTTCACGTCATTAACCACGACCTTATATAATTAATATATTAGCGGTACGTGACTTAACGTATAAAATTGTAAAATGAATACTTGCATAATATTATATTATCATATATATATAATTATATTATAATATACTTAATTTATATATGTTTATTAGATATCGCTATTACGTAGTTACAATCACTATACTACAACTATCAGTGCGACGAAAACATTTACTTTGAGCGCACACCTAATAAATATTACAAGTTTTCCACAAAGTTTCCCATTTTTAGAAGTTCTTATCGAAGTAAGGATAATATAATCCAAATTTCATACTTAGTCATCAATTAACTAACATTACGAACCATTGCCTCATTATAGACTATATTCAAAGTCTACGTATAGTTTGACTTTCAAAGTAAACTTCGTAGTTGACTTTTTACATCAAAATGACCAAACTTCATTCAGCGTTAAAACGCTGTTTTAAGAGATTATGTGACCCCCTCATATATCAAAACAAACCTTTAGAACATCCTTATCATTTTCATAAGCTAAAATAGATTTCAAAAAATTATATCGATCACGCTACGACGCAGTCAAACTTTCTGGTCAAACTTAGTCAAACACATAAACTATTAAATGACATCTTTCGAAACATAACTCCTGACTATCCAATAAAATGCTTAGCTATCCTATTTAAGCACACCATAACCATCAAACTTTGGTCAATAACCAAATACGCTTTTAATAATTTCCGCACTTGAACCTTATATCAATAATCATATAACACGCAATATACACAAATTAACCAACAAAAAAACATAACTAGAAACTTACAATGCTATAACAAAAATCAATTTTTGTTTCCCCCTTGCCTTTTGAAAACGGACGAAACCCCAACACAAACAACCCAATCTTTTTCAATCAACCAACTTCAATACAACAACAATCTAACCATTTTGAACACCCTTTTATACACGAAAATAGCAAGAACACTCCAAAATTCTAACTTCTCCAAATCTTAATGCATGTAGGATTTTAATAGTGGGGTTTGTAGCTTTTGAAACAAGGATCAATAATATGTAATCGGATTATTTTGCATGTCGAAAAATTGACCAAAAAGCGATGTTTGTCTTAGTGGCCAGTCGTACAAGAGAAAGGAGGGAGGAAGAGAGTGATTTTTGATTAAAGAGTTATAATGTGTGTGAGAGGTTCTATTTATAGAAAACAAGTTTAGCAATTTGGCAATTCTAGTCCTTCCATCCTTATGTCCTTTTAAAACTAGTACAAAGCATTCATTTGGTTAATAAAATTGGCCATAAGCTCGAGTCACACCATGTTAGTAAATATTTTAAATCCGTCCCACTAATTTTACTTTAAAACGTTTAATAAAACGTTAAATCACGTAAAACACGACCTTTAAACACGGTTTTTATAAAAACTCAGGGAAACATTATAAAATACAAAAATAACATAATCACACTCTCAGAACAACAATATAAATTTTTCTGACTTTCTTATATGATAAAAACAAACAGAAACTCAATCACGGCTTGAAATTACCCTATAAATGGAAATTTTCATCAAACCTTATAACGCATAAACTACTATAATCAATTTCGTATAAAAATAATTATCGTAGCTCAGGATAAACAACTCGGGTTGTTACATTCTCTATAACAACCCGCAATTTTAATAAATGTAAATATCCATCTATTAATTTAGATGTTGTACAATCTATCAATTATATATGAACTCACCTTTTTTAGGGAAATTTTTCGCTTTATTACATTACTTACTTTGCCAATATCTCAATGTGCAACATTTCTTGTATAACTAAAGTTAACGGGCTCAGGCAACCTATCTATGGTAATCCTATCTTCATATATGTCAAGCAAACATCATAATATGTCAAGTCAATATCATAATATCATTTTTACAAAGTACATTACTCATATAATGTTCCATTTGCGACATTGTGTCAAAACGGGCTTTAAACTGTTATCGTATGCCTCTAAACCCTAAATTCATGAAAGATTAATATCTAAAGTGAATGCACAAGCTACTAAAGCATATGTGCAAGCTACTACACTCAATATACAATGTGTAAACCCTAATTATTCTATTCATAAACTTTCATACATCTTTTTACACTTAAAACCCTAATTTAAAACCCTAAACCCTAAAACCGAGCTAGTTTCTAAACCATGAACCGTTTCTTCATTTTTATCCATTATAAACCCAAACCAACACTCAATTAAGTTATAATAACTTAATTTAGAATATTATCAATCATATTCCATCATCATTTCATCATTCTACTTCAATCATACAAGAAATAAATCCAGAAAACCCTAATTTGACCCGTTTCTTGATTTTTATCCATTGTAAACTTAAACCAACTCTCAAATAAGTGATAATAACATAAATTACAACATTCTCAATCACTTTCCATCATCATTTCACCATATTAACAACAATGTACAAGAAATAAAACTAGAAAACCCTAATTGTGCCCTAATTGTAACTTTTGACCCGTTTACTCATTTCAAACCACCTATCAAATTTTGATTATAATCCTTAATATAAGTCTTAATATCAGTGTCCTATCATTCTTAGTCAAATGTACATGAATTACAAGCCAGAAAACTCAATCCGAACCTTAGTGAGCCCTAAATGTACCCGTATACACCTTTCTTTCATTTTAACCCATTCCAAAGTCCTATATTGCAATCAAGCACCTCCATGACTAAGATACTTCATCCCTAAGCTGCTTACAAGCACCTCTCCTAAATATCTACTTCATTTATAGTTTAAAAATGGCACATGGTCTCCTTGTTCTTCCTTGTTTAGCCGCGACATCACCAAGACCAAAACACCTCACCAAAGCTACTTCCTAGCTTATACAACACATCTACTAGCTTCTCCACATCCCTACCTAGCTTGTACACATGCCCCATCTCAGATTTCAAGCATACCTTAAGCTTTAAGGATCATATGACTATAAATAGGAACCTAAATCATTCATTTTTCTTCATCCCCCACTTCCTCCTCTATAACCCTTACATAGAAGCAATCCTTTGCTCTAATAGATCCTAAGAGGTCTTAAGAAGGCTCAAGTACAGAAAGGAAGCAAAAGAAACCAAGAAACGAAGCCCGGGAGTCGTTATTCTAGGCGTACGAAGCTAAAAGTCCCGATTCTGACCCGTTTCTAAGCTATAAGCTCAAGACCAGGTTCTCTAAGCTTATATTCTGTATTCATACCTTTATAATGTTCATATGATCATGCTAAAATCATAATATAAAGCTTTGAACTCAAAAACCTATGTGTTATACCTTTTTGATCCAAAACCGTACACCCGAAACCCTAATTTCATGTTTTTACTTAATCTATAAGCTAAGCTTGTAAACTATTGTTATAATCTATCCCAATAAGCTTAACTAACATTAAAATAAGTGCTTTGATAAGTCATGAAAGAATTTGAGCTTAAAACCCGCGCGTTTTCATTTTAAAACCCTAATATGACCCGTTTTGCTTCCTAGCTTAACGAATCGTTAATTTAAACTTGCGTTGTGTTAAATCTTCATATTTTAGTTTATTATAACTTATAAATGTCTATTGAAATGTTAAAATAAGCTTGCATGGCAATTTGGACATGTTTTGTAAAATATAATCCATGCAAGGTTATATATCGTACTTTCAAAACTTATACCCAAAAGGACAAAAATATCATATTATAACAAAGTTTAACACAGGGGTCTATTATGTCACTTTTCAAAGTACAAGGTTTACTTGGTATATCTTTTAAACTTGAAGGACCAAACTCGTAAAAGTGCAAACTTCGAGGGTATATTTTTGTCCATTTTTCATTCTTAAGTGGTCTAAAATGTAACATTTTGAAAAAGTATAAAAATACATTCAAAACATTACAAGACATAACTTTATATAAACCTTGTCGTGCTTATCATTCCAGAATAATGATCAAAACGCTAAAACCGTTAATATCGTATCACAATACCTAGGTAGCTTCATAATTAAGGGGGTTTCATCTGTAATACGTTCTACTGAGTTGTTGGGTTTTAAGTATTTAAAGTGCCTAGCTCATCAAACTTTTTAGCTGAATGACTTATGAGTTATGATGGCCAGAACGTGATACAATAATTCCAACTCTCAATCAAACTCATAAATTAGTATAAACCAAAGTTCTAAATTAGAAAAAAAAGTAAAAATATTATATTGTATTTGGGGGGTTGGAAAGTTAGGTTATATATTGTGGGGGGGGTGGGTGTTGTAATGATAAATGTATTGAATTTTGTAAAAGGTGATTGTAGGGAGGTGGTATTGATGGTGGAGTGTGAATAAGTACCCGGTTAAGATTGTGATAAGGGTCCCGTCAACTTTCATTCTGAAATATTTATGCATCTACCTATCAGGTGAGATTCATAACCTCGCCTTTACTTATTTTACATGTTTTATAAACTCGCGAGGGGGATACATGCTTGTTACAAACTCTTTTACATACTCGTTTATCTTATAACAATGTGATTACTTTTCAAAGACTTAGATGAATTCATATCCTCCGCATTTCTAAACTTTTCCTAAACCTGTGAGGGGGATCTACCTGCTATAAATCTTACGAATACAATGTTTTCCAATATTACATGTATCTTGACATATCATTACAATTCTGTCAAGTTATCTAACCTACAATCGTAAATTTGACTTCAAGACGTTTAAATTGATTTTGGATATTAATGTTTTAATATAATAAAGTCCAACAAGTCGATTAAAATGACTTCAAGTCGTTAAATTGACTTGGAATTTAATATGTTGATATTATGAGCTCTTCAAGTCATTAAATTGACTTTGGATGATAATGTGTTGGTGCCATGAGGTTAGGCAAGGAACATGACCAATAAGATCAATCAGACCAATCAGATCAATCAGACCAATCAGATCAATCAGACCAAACAGACCAAACAAGACAATAACGCAATAATACACTGTTACTATGATGATTGTATTCGTTCAATCATTACTAATAACGGGTGTATAATAACAATACCATTTTCTATAATAATTGTGTTTATACAATTATTACACTATGACTTGTATTCAAACTGTTTATCAAACCTATGAATTTCACTCAACATTGTTGTTGAACTTTTTTACAGTTTTATCTCAGGTATTAGCAACTTACGGCACGGAGGTGTCATGGACTTTGAAGATGGCTAACTGTTATCATTTTAACACTTTCTAATTTAGATTGTGTGACCTGCATTTATTGTAAAAACTCTGATAAATAATGATAACTAAATCCAAAAACGTCTATTTTAAGTCATTTTCTATGATTATGATTGTTGTATCCATGAAGTAATACCCCAGATTAGCTTCCGCTGCTATATGTAAAAATGAGGGTGTTACATGTAACAAGAGAGATGATTGGTTGCACACTTTGTACTAATAGAAAAGGTAAAAAAAATCTTTAAAAAAAAGGATAAAAGTAGAAATAAAAAAGATAAGCAAATTTTGATGGTATTAATGTAGGGAAACATGTACACTTTTATTAAGATAAAATCAGATTATAATCAATAAATAATTAACAGAAAATAAATGACCGAAAATAAAACAAACAAAATGGGGTAGAAGCAGAAGACAACCACTATAAACGATAATTAAATAAAACAATAAAATAGTAAAAGGACTTACTAGATCACCATCAAGGAAACACTCTTCGAGGCACGTATTTGACACGCTTAGCACTAAAGAGCTGATGCACGTGTTTGATACGCTTCCCTTAAAACAGATTCGCCATCTGTTTCCTAGGGTACAACAGCCGAAACAGTAAGTTGTCTAGAATATCACCTTTCCAGATGTGTACTCCATAAGTTGGAAATCAATAATACTTATTGATTTGATGCGTATCAAAGTTATGGAATTAGGGCCTTTATTTACACTATAAAGTCCTCACAAGTTTACTCATCCCACCGATGTGGGATAGAAAATAAACATAAATTCCTCTTTAAGCATGGTACCGAATGCCTAACTTTGAGATGCGATATCTCATTCACATCAACTCCATTTTGGACACATAAAAGTTCATTGCGAAGCTCTCTACAAAGAGAACGTAAACTTACGAACTATTATATATATATATATATATATATATATATATATATATATATATATATATATATATATATATGACACATACATATAGATAATTGTGTCCAGAGTTGGTCAAAAATCACTTTGCCAATCAAATTTTCCAACAATCCCCCACATGAATAGAGATCGGACAAATACACAAAAGTTTTGATGAAATTCCAACAGTTGAGTCTTGCATCGGATAGGTAGGTATGACCCTTTGAACCTTCCCTTGTGAGATGCACTTAGTCTCCTAGATCTGAGTAGATGTGATGTCCTTGAACTCAGCCTCTGTTTACGTAGACAATATTACATACTTACACAAGACTCTCACTGACACTGTTAAGTCCTCATAGTCATGTTCATTATGGTCCTGAACATTAGCCTGGTTCTGCCAGAGCTCTTTGGAATTGTTCCCCCACATTTCCCTTCGAAGCAACCCCACTTCTCTCTCACATAGGTGATTTCATCTTGAATCATTTAAAACATATGTTTTGCGATTTCATCTTGAATCATTATGCTTTATGATTTCATCTTGAATCATTATGCTTTATGATTTCATCTTGAATCATTAAAGCCATATTTTTAACCTCTCAACAAGTCACATTTTATAGGAATGGACTAGGAAGTTACAATATTAAGTAACTCCCCCACATTGACTTCTCTCACATTTTTATAATAAGGTTGTCCTATTAAACCCAGATCTTAGGATCTCCAGTCAACTGGGGTATGTTTTCCTTCATAGAAACTCATTCCTTTAAAGGCTTTAGTTACATTCCTTTAGACGACTCACTAACTAACTCTCCGATTAAGCCTTTCGTAAGCGGATCCGTGATGTTATCCATTGACTTTAGATAGTCAATCGTGATATGTCGCACCAATCACTGTCTATGATGGATATGTCTCGACTTACCGTTTTACATTGTGATATGAGCTCTGTCAAAATTCAAATGACTATCACACTTTATAAACATGGTCGTTACCTGTTTACGCCATCTTGGTATGTCCTTTACGAATTAACGTAAATATCCCGCATATTCTATAAATTTATCTCAAATGATAAATTCATATTTCATCATAGATTTAGCTATAAACGTCTTTTTGAAATACTTTCAAGATTTCTAAGTCATAGTTTCCCACTTACCGTAAGTACATCCGCTCTAGTGGATCTAAATTCTTTTAAGTTAGAATCTAAATTTGCATTACTCTATCATTTAATAGCAGCTGGATATCTTTCATAATGCAATTTCATAAGTATTACATTACTCATATACTATTCAAATGATCATCACTTGAATTACTGGTATACTTGACCTGGTTATAAATTCAGGTCACACACACGTCATTACACACATAAGATGCCCAATATTCTTTGAGTATTCAAAATGGGCAACACCTTTACGTCTATTTTAAATAGAATTAAAAAGATGTCATTGAATTCTAGCTAGGCTGGAATCCCCCACATTGAACCTCTCAAGAATATTGTCCTTATAATGTTTTTTACTTCAAAACATATCTATATTGGTTCACATTCCAAGAACCATATCCAACAAGGAAACAACTAATGAAGTTCACGTCAAATCTTGACTCCAACATGTCATTAGTAGATTTGTTTATCTTTTTATCACTTCTAGTGATAATTAATTATACCATATGTGTATAAATACAAGAATACATATATCAATCGCACATACATCCAATAATTTTGAATCCACATTCTTACATGATACGGTCAAAAA
Organism: Tanacetum coccineum; assembly: GCA_026074375.1. NCBI lineage: Eukaryota > Viridiplantae > Streptophyta > Magnoliopsida > Asterales > Asteraceae > Tanacetum > Tanacetum coccineum. Next base: position 11,807 of record BQNB010102808.1, on the reverse strand, counting down.
ATTTAATGTCATTGTTTGGGAGCTTGTCTTAAGCCATATAATGACTTAACAAGCCTACAAATTTTGCTCTCTAGTCCATGAGCCATGAAACCCTCAGGTTGGTTCATGTATAGTACTTTTTCTAAATCCCCATTTAGAAATGTCATTTTCACATACATTTGATGAACTTCCCAATTTCTTAATACAGCAATAGCAAGTATCATCTTAACTAGGGTTATTCGCGTAGAATAAGTATCAAAGTAATATAGACCTTTTTGTTATCTAAATCCTTTGATTGCTAATCTTGCTTTATACTTGTCAATGGTGCCATCGGCTTTCATCTTCTTCTTGAAGATCCATTTATAGCCTAGTGGTTTACAACCCGAAAGTAAATCCAAGAGCTCCCAAGTATGATTTTGTAAAATAGAATCTATTCACTTTAAATTGCTTCTTTCCATTGAGCCCTTCTGAGTGAAGTAACCGCTTCTCGTATAAGAAGTAGGTTTTTGTGTTTTCTATCATCGAAAGAAACAAAATTGGGTCCAAATTATTGTCTCGTATCTTTGCCTTTTTTGCTTCTTTAGGTTCAACCTCTCTTCCTTGCGGGTATCTTATTCTCTTCTTTGGTCAATAACATCTCGTTTGTCTTGATACCTATGACAACTTCTTCATCTAGTTCTAGAAGATTTTTCAATTACCTGCGTTAACAAGGAAAATATATTTCAAAGAAGAAAACGCCCATTTTTATATTCCATTAATTGTATCCTTGTGTATATCAACATACAATAAAAAAACCATAAGCCCTACGTGTAATGCGAGCATATACTAAGAAGATGCCAATCACAGTGTCTTGTCAAATCTCTAAAACCTTGGGGTTCAATACGGATATCTTAGCTAGATATCCCCCCACACTTGTAAATACTAAAGAGAGTCTTCTTCTCATCCATATTTCATATAATCTTATTCTTTACATGGGATCTTATCTAAAATATAAGTAGCTGATATAGTCGTTTTCTCCCATATGCCATGGCTTAAACCAGGACTTAAGAACATGGCATTAACCAGATCCTATTAACCAACTTTTCTTCTTATCAAAATTCTCTTGTTGGAGTATCAGGATCAATTAATTTTTGTTTTCTTCTAAGTTTAGCACATAAATTTAGAAATGAAAACACATATTCACCTTCGATATGACTTCGAACCACCTTGTTTTCGATAATAAGTTGATTCTCAACTTATTTATACAAAACAATCTTGTCTATATCATTACTCCTCAGATAGTATAAATAGGCAATATTTTGTATCACCATCAACATATATGATGAAGTACTCGCTATTCTTTACCTTAGTAGTCATCAATTCCAAATCACATAAAACCATATGAATCATATCAAGGGTTTGGTTATTTTTTGTTCAACCGAGAGAAAAGACAATCTTGTCAATTTGGCTTCAACACAAGTTTTGATTTTGTAGTTCGTGTCAATACAAAAAGTGGGTATCCAATTTGGTTTAATTACTCCATCCGTCCCAAAAAAAGTGTCCACCTTACTATTTATGTTTGTCCTAAAAAAAGTGTTTATTATATTTTTTTAGTAGTTAATAATGACTTGTCCCTTTCCTACTTAGTAGCCCTGTGTAATCAAACATGCATTAATTAGTCATTCACCAATTTTCTATATTTTAACTATGAGGGTAAAAATGACTTTTTATCAATAAAAACTAGCATTAATTACACATATCATAATATGTCCAATTTTTGTTTGTGGACACTTTTTTGGGATGGAGGGAGTAGACAACATATTGAGTTAAAATTTAAAACATTCCAAGCCCGGTTATGCATACAAAAAATAAGTAAATAAGTTGAAATGCATACTCATTTTGCTAAAATAACCATTAGAAAATACATTCAGCTTTTTTTAAAGGCGTAACCCGTACGGACTCAAATTATATTATTCGTTAACTCAAACTTTGTTTGATTCAAACATAAGATGAAAGTCAAAATTCATTAAGCAACCTCCGGACACAAGATTCCTACGGAATCTCCGGTAAGTACAACGCGTTGGTTACTTAGACATTTCCAGATTTGAATCAACAATCTCCAGGTATCCCCAAATATTCAGCAGTTGGAGAGTTGCCCAAAAATCGTTCTCTCCATTCTCAACTGCATTGAAAGAGTTAATCAAACTCTTTATCACCATATACATGATACCGAAGTGCTAATCCACTATTATCTAAGGTCGGATTCCCTCATGGCCTCAGTTTTCATGTCATTCAGAGCATATAACGCATAATTATGGAACATAAGGTTTTCGAATGCTTCAAAGCATCTACCTTACACGTAAATCGAGTATCGGTCTCCCTTTTAACAAGCAGATCCTTTAGATGTCACTCGTGACATTCCAAATATATTGTAAATACGAGGTCCCATGATTAGTTTGAAACTAATTTTGGTACTATTAACAACATGCTTAATCACAAGTGTTTCTTAACAAAACGATTTTAATTCGTTTTTGTTTAAAACACTAATGTTTTGTAAGATCCGTTTTACAAAACCGTTTTAAAGGAAGTCTTTCGACTAAACAATTAAACAATATCGCCTATTACATAATGTTTTTAACAAACACACATATGTAATATGATGTTGTCAATCTTCTTTAAAAAGATATTAATAGATCTGTTTCATATGATCTATTTCTACAACGAAACTCAACAAGGTTTCACTAGATCCACTCTTCTAAAGAAACTAAACAAGGTTTCTATAGATATACTTTTAAACTCTAAAAGATTACAAGAATTATATCTAGTTAATAATTAAACTCGATCCGGTTTAAAACAAACTAGACAAGTCAAACAAACACTTCTACTAATTTAGTAAAAATGATGTATATAATCCGATATTTAATAATAACTTATATAATTATCAATATCTTGTATCAAAAAAACTCGCATTGATTTCATTGAACATGTTACAGTTATCTAATAAAATAACAACTTGCATTTTATTAGATATGTTTCAAAGAAACTCCACTTGGTTTCAATGAATACGTTCTAATAATCAAATAAAATTACAACTTGCATTTTATGAGATTTGTTTCTAAGAAACTCCACTTGGTTTCAATGAATACGTTCTAATAATCTAATAAAATAGCAACTTCTATTTTATGAGATTTGTGTCAAAGAAACTCAACTTGGTTTCAATGAATCTAAGTTCACCATGATTTGCAACCATGTTAGTAACTACGCGCCAGTTATATTTACAAGATTCACTAGGGTTACACTTGTGTTACTATTAGTAACTTGTCACAAAAACAGTTAAGAACGGTTAAAATAATTTGGTATCTACTAAACTCGACTTGGTTTATATAAACTTATACCAAATCTGATTCAAAAAAACTCAATCTTGGTTTCAATAAATCTTGGTTCAAACAATAACATAGGTAATAAACAAACTAAAAAATCAGTTTGAAAAGAAACTCATCATGGTTTCAATATAAACTGATTCAATAAACTGTTTTAAAATTCGTTTATAGATTTGTAACACTAAATCTGTCAATTAAAATTCTGTTTACCTAAAAATGGTTTTCCAAAGAAACACAATCTTGGTTTCGACAAAAACCAGTTTGTTTAAAAATCTGTTAATAAAACTAATCTGATTTAAACAAAAAAGTGTTTTAATTCTGTTACATAGAATCTGTTTTAAAATTGTAGAGAAACATGTACACCTTTATTAAAATAAAACCAGATTACAATTAATAAATAATTAACAGAAAATAAAACAGACATAATGAGGTAGAAGCAGAAGACAAACACTCTGAACGATAAATAAAGAAAGCAGTAAAAGGTCGAGGAACGAGGCACATGGACACGCTTCCCTTAAAACAGATTTACAGTATGTCTCCCAGGGTACAATGTTCAAAGCTGTTGTACAGCCGGACCTGACTAACTTGCCTGAAATATCACGATAGCAGTCGTATGATTCAGATCGAAAGGATTGCTGGAACATGGTTTCTATGGAGCTTGCGTTTTTGGTTGTATTCAACGAATGAGACTATGGCTTTATTGATACACAAAAGATATCATGTTCACCAAGATTAAATAAATGCCATAAATATACAATATGTTAAAACTAACCTCGATTTGCATATATCTTTTATTACACAAACTTATTCTGTAAATATTTCGTAAACTTGTTCAATAAGTCTATATCTATTCTTAAAATAGATTTACAGAATATTCTGTAAGACTTGTTCAATAAGTCTATATCTATTCTTAAAATAGATTTACAGAAAATCCTGGAAAAGGAAACCATCTCCACTTCCCTTCTTGGGCGGTGTGGATAGATAATTGTGTCCAAAGTGGTCATAAAATTCTCTTTGTCAACCAATTTTTTCAACAATGAATAACCAATTCGTTGTTTGTCGTTGTCGGAATCTGTGATGTTTCTGTTACCGAATTATGATGGTGACAGATCTTGGTCAAATATGGGTTTACAATGGTGGTGGTGTTGAAACAATTTGAGAAAAAGAGAGACTATTATAAAGAAAATAATTGATGAGGGTAATTTAGTATTTTTAACATATTAATAAAAGACAAACATTCAAATCATGTGTACTTTTCTAATAAGAAAATTTACACGTGTCGAGCAATGAACTTAGTGAAGCAGTAGAGGGTAGAGCTTGATCAAAATGGGAAGGAGAGGGTTCAAATTGACTACTTCTTGGATCAAGTTTAAGTTCCATGATCCTTTTGGGAATTTTCTAAAAAAAACTATATTATGTTATTTTTTTCATTATTTAAAAAAAAGATAAATAGACCCATCTTGAGAAATCAAATACCCAAATTATATTACTTCCTCCCTCCTAATTTATAAGCCAATCTTTATCTTTATTTTTTAACTTTAATCTTAGTTAATTTTCTTTTATGTTATATAATACTTGATGCAAAATATATGAATGAATTGAGTTTTAAATCTAATTTCCATTGGTATACTTTTCAACAATTATTAATAAACACAAACAAAAATATTTATAATCAAAGTTAAATAATAAAGACTTTAAAAAGTCAAAAGTGGACTAATAAATTAGGACAGGAGAAGTAATAAACTAAACAACAATATCGAGAATAATGTCCTTATTCCAATTCTACCCTGTTATGATACCATTACCGACAATGATTCATTATTACAAACCAAACGCACATTTAAATGTATGCAGCCTAATCCGCTTTTTCTACGGCCATTTTGAACTCGATTACCATTAGACTTCAGGGTGCGTTAGGTTCAAAGTGAGGAATGATAATGAAAATGGCAAAGGGAATGCAAAGGAATATAATGATATCTTTTATCTCATTAACGTTGCTTGGTACATACTAGCTACTACTCCATTATTTGTTATATACATATTAAAGCAGTTTTTATATACTCCACTAACACAATTCAAGATCTGTTCTTTGATCACGAATATATGTAATACCTTTGGTGATTAACCATAATAGTGCTGAATTTGAAATTACAATGAATTGTTGGTAGTAGGAAGAATTGGTTGCAGACTAAAACTATAGCAATTTGATGAACATGTATGATAGCATTCACATCAATTCATTAAACATAAAAGATCACGGATCAGACTAAAACTATAGCAATTTGATGAACATGTATGATAGCATTCACATCAATTCATTCAAGATCTGTTCTTTGATCACGAATATATGTAATACCTTTGGTGATTAACCACAATAGTGTTGAATTTGAAATTACAATGAATTGTTGGTAGTAGGAAGAATTGGTTGCAGACTAAAACTATAGCAATTTGATGAACATGTATGATAGCATTCACATCAATTCATTAAACATAAAAGATCACGGACCAGACATATAACTAATAGCATTTGATGTACATGTTGATAGCATTCACATCATTCATTCAAGAATCTAGTTCTTTGATCACGAATATATGTAATACCTTTGGTGATTAACCACAACAGTGTTGAATTTGAAATTACATTGATATTGTTGGGTTAGTAGGGAAGAATCTGGTTTTGCAGGACTAAAATTATAGCAATTTAGATGAACAATGTATGGATAGCATTCACATCAATTCTATAAACATAATAAAGATCTCGGATCAGGACTAAAACTATAGCAATTTATATGAACTATGTATGGATAGCATTCACAATCAATTCATTCAAGATATGTTCTTTGTCACGATTATTTGTAATTACCTTTGTATTAACCACAATTGTGTTGAATTTGAAATTATAAAATGACAAATTGTTGGTGAAGTAGGAAGAATTGGTTTTGCCA
>BQNB010102807.1:0-24164 GCA_026074375.1 Tanacetum coccineum | reverse complement strand
AGGGACTGAATTGGAACTTTTGGGATTTGTCTTTTAGTGTTGACCATGTTGACCAAGAGTTGACTGATGTTTGACTTTTTAACTTTGATAGCTTACTCCCGGCTTTTTGCGTGCTCTTCCGTTCCTGTGTTCGTGTTTGCCCGGTTTTAACCATTTTCTTGTAATTTTTGCAATATCCGCACCTACACAATCACAAAGACAAAACAAGCAATATACAAGCCTTTTATGCACAGTTTTGGTCTTTTTAGGGTCTACTTTGATATAAAATGGATATGTATTTTCACACATATCAAATAACCATACCTATTCATTATAATTTACAAATTTATAAATGTTACAAACAAAGGGCACAAAGAAAAACATAGACTACAAGAAAGCTAATATGCGGAAATTAAATCTTACTTGAAAGTATTCAAGCAAGTAGAACTAAGTTAAACTATGATCAATACCTAACTATTTCCCGGTAGCGGCGCCAAAAACTTGATGCGGTCGTCGTACGCAGAGTACCTAACTATTGTAGTAGTAGTATAGGCATGACTCAGGGGTTGTTATCGTTCTCTAGGGGAATAGGTTGGGAAGGCTTGATCATGGTCTAACAAAATTCTAAGGGTTGAGGGAAGATTCTTTTTGTGTTTTTATATTTTATGAAAGCAGGTAAAATCATATATTGGAGAGGTGGTTAGTTTTAGCTATTAAACTAAATATTAACTAAACTACTGGTGATAACAATATAATAAAAAACTGTGTTTATTTAATCATGTATTACTCCTTAGATTGCTTCTCTTAGTGTTTTTGATTTGTCACACTTGTGACGATCTATGTAATTATTTCCTAAGTCATGAATGAATTACACGAACCCACCGTCTATTTAATATTCCGTTAAGGCAACGCACAAGTAAGGTAGTATGAAGACTGTTACCCGATGGTATCCTTTCTACACAATCATGTTTTCCTAGACATATCAATAGCGATACAGACAAAAGCTGGTTTTCTAATATCTAATATGCATATCCATTACAAGAAGCAACACCACTAAGATATACATCCTAGGTTTCATACAATCATAAATAAACACAATAGAGGGTTTAGCCAAGCATGTTAAAGATAAAGAAAGAACAATAATGAATCAAACAACACATAGATATATTAAATGATTAATATAATATTACTTGATTAAAACATGAATTGAAGGAAGTACAATAGGGTTTTGAGGGATTAAAATCATCCTTAACAACTGCTAAACGAACTAGGGTTTGCCCTTTTCTTTTACTCTAAAGTTACACACTTAAAACCCTAAAAACGGATTTGTATTTATAGGAAAATCGTTGCGACGGCGTCGCGTATTAATCGTGACGCCGTCGTGACAAGAATATTCTAGATAATGGGTTGGGTCGTACAATCTGACTTCGTCTTGAGATCTTGTGACGTCGTCTTGGAAATCGTTATGACGGCGTCACATGTAATCTGTGATGCCGTCTCCAGCTTCTGAGGAGAAATTCTTGAGCAATGTTGGTGTAGGTCTATAGTCTTGTCCGTTTCTTCTTCAAATGAGCCCAAGTCACGTGTATTTCTTCCAAATGCCTTCCAAATACTGAATACCTGAAAAAAAATGATTAAGTACCTATTTTGGGTATAAATGCAAGATTTAGGGGGTTAAACGACCCCGAAAAAGTATATAAAATGACACCTCATCAAATACCCCTACACTTGGGATTTGCTTGTCCTCAAGAAAATGGATTTTTCTATCTAGACAATAACAATATGAGGGGTCATTTTACCTACTCTTTAAAAATATTTTACAACACAACCTTCTAGACCTCGTAAATAACAGCACGGAAAGTATATACTAGCACCTCACATAAGTGTTTTAGATTCTCTCTTTCACTCGGGTGTATAATAAATTATAACATAAGGGGGAAACAAAAAATCAACACTCACTACCTATCATATCACATAAATTACCATAGGCTTGGTAAATGATCAAACCTCCACCGCTAGGCGTAAGCATTATTCATTACTATCTAAGAGGTCTTTTTAAAGGGTTGTGGGGTATAGGTGTAAGATAACATATAATGGAAACGGAAACGGATGGGATACATTTAGGTGGCTTTGGGTGAATTTGGAGTGGAAGGGTTAGCTAATTATTTACGTACATACACGCCTAGTTTTGGTAGCAAGCCAAGACAGCGGAACAAAAGAGATAACAAACCTACACAACTCTACATCAAATCCTCTTTTTTTAATAACATAATACATCACAACTTGGGGTTTATAACACGTACCCCTACACTTGAGCTTTTACATGCTCGATATTTACAATCTAACTAATGACCCGATTTAAGGTGGATCAAAATAACATGGAGATCATTTGACAAACATATGGGGGTATTGACTTAAATTTTCTTCCCCATTCTTCTGCTAAATAAATATTACCATGAATCCCAATCGTCCCAAATAGTATTTACAAGGATAAGGACTTAGCAACCATGTAGATCAAATAAATAACTGGGGGGTTTTTTTAAACACCATAAAATGTACTAAAAAATTGAATACATACAAGATAGCTAAGCGATTGTGTGTTAACGATTGTTTAAGGGGTAACAATGCTAATTCATTAATCATTTGGAATCACCATAAAATTATCAGACCCGTGAAAAAGGATAGCTCGAAGGGTTTGTACTTAGGGTCTCCTGCACTAAATAGATACATGGCAGGGGTGTGGGATAGTTTATATGATTCGTGTGACCATCATAACAATTCAATTTTTGAAACTTTGGTGGGGGGGGGGGGGTGGGGTTAATCCTAATGCTCTTATCATCAAATCCTAACACTTACTATGCTGTCTCGAAATGCATCACAAAAATAATTTCAAGAATTTTAATATACTATCGTTCACCATATAGTTAATACCGATCTTAAATGCTCTAGAAAAAGCGACAAAGACAACATGTACACACCATAACGACGGAATAGAGTACATATGACTGTCACTCCTTAGACTCGAGAAAGGGTAAAGGTACAAACTATCAGGCGATCATAATGATCCCGAATTCCTAAAGAAATCTAAAGGCGAACCTCATATTTTAAGGTGAGAGATACCGAGGGATATTGTGCAGTCATATAAATTCCTACCCCCCCACCAAAATGTGTTGGAAAAAAATAATCCGAGACGCTATTAATACTCAATTTTCGTTAGTATGTGTTATAAATTTTTTTAAATTTGAGTAAAATTTACCTCTTATGCTATGTTTTGATATATTACCTATCATTTTAAGGACAAAGCAAATGACAAATGAAAGAATAGTTTCTAAGGCTTATTTTCCCCCTACACTTAAGTTGAACATTGTCCCCAATGTTCTATAGAACTACCTGTAAAAAGGAATTAAAGGGAGAAGAAAACAAGTAAAAGAAACTAGTACTCCCCTAGTTTGCTCAATAATAGAGAAGAAACATGCGATACCTGGTTAAATCATCCTCCAATAATCAACTAATGAAACTTCCTAATAACTTCCAAGCTCTCTCATCAATATAACCTGGAAATCAAAAGACAAAGACAACTATACAAGCATAAAATGTGCGATTTACAAATATAAAATTATGAAATTAGGGTTGACTTGATAAAGGAGTAAAGATAAGATGAGAGAATTGTCATATTCATTGGTTTTGCAGGTTTATAACAGAAGATTACATATTTTAAATGTTATGCAAGTTTTATTTTCAAAAATAATTAAAAACTTTAAGTTTTCTAGACCTGGACGTTTGAAGCTGTCAGGGAAATCTTGACGCCGTCACAAGTGTTATGGTGATGGCGTAGCGTGTAAATTGTGACGCTGTCTCCATGTTCTGTGAAAATGAAATTTTTGTTTGATGAAAAATTTCCTGCACTTGATTCCATAAGTTAATTCCTGTACAAATAGCTGCATAAAACATGAGATTTGACAATTTTACTCACATGACTCAAAACTGACGCGAATTAATCTAAACAATTCATTTAACATGTTTGAATTTGGCTCAAAAGCCGGATAAATTCCCTTATACTTATTGATGCAAAATACCTTTAATTGCAAATAAGACGAAGTTACAAACAAACAAAGCATGATTACAAGATAATTCAAGCATAATAAAACAAATAGTAAAGAATTAAAATACACAAGACACTCCTAATATGCGGGAAAAGTAAATATTAGGTTGCCTCCCAAAAAGCGCTTTTCTTTATTAACGAGTCTTGTAGCTAGACTCGAAGTCACTCGTGGTTATGTGACTTCTCCTTTGTCGTCCATCATCTCTTTTTCTATTCTCATTAAATGCCTAATTCCTTTCCTATCTCCTTCGTCTTACCTGTACTCATCCCCTATGAGTAAGCTTTGATAATAGTGCGTCCTTCCATTGCTAAAGTTTTCTTCATAGGCGAGCAGGGGTATGGAATCCCTGCTAAACCATGATTCATATTTTGCTTAAATATTTCCAAGGTGTGAGGCATTTTAAAGCTGATTTTGTTGTTGTCCATACTGAATGTGATCGTTCCTTCTTCCCTGTTGTAGACGAGGCCGGTTTCTTCAATGAACGACTTTCCAAAGATGAATTCCCCTAAACATCCATCAATAACGCTAAAGGTATCTTCTAAGATCATAAAATCGCATTTGTAGGTGCAACTCCCTACAAAGACCCTTAATCCTTTCACACTTCCTACAAAGTTGCTAATTTTATTTGGGTTATATGGTTTTCTTCTTGGTCCTAGCTTATAGGTCATGATCCGATTATATTGATTCCTAAACCTGATATTGATTGGGGATTCTATGTCTATGTAAGCGTGTTTCATGAGGATGTGTCCGATCATGTAGGAGATCTTGATGTTGTCATGGTTTTCGGTCCTTATCTTCGCCTTTACCCAAGAAGGTCGAGGGTTCTTCAACAGCCATTCATGATATACAAGCTCTTTAATAGCATGGGTAGAGTTGTAGTATTTTGTATCATTATCTTTATTGTCATCGGTCTCATCATCAAACACTTCCTTAACTTCTTCTTCTATCTCCATTCTTCTTCTATCTCCATTACACTTTCTTTATCTTCGAACACCTCTTCTATTTCCTCATCATTTACCAATTCTCATCCTCTCCTTGCCCCTTGCTCCTTTACCTCTTCTTTCCTTCTCACTACACTATTGAGGTTCTGTGTGACATCCGTGATTTAATGAGGTTAGTGATACCCTTAGAAATGGCTAAGTGTTCATTTTATGTGATTTCCTTGTGTGCTATGTGTATATGTATGGCTAAGTGGTTTGAATAGGTGCATGATATCATTTTAAGGTGTATGATCATCTCATTTTGAGTGCGGTTATGTTTGGTGATGAGTATTCCATTTGTTCACGTATAGTGACAATGGAAAGAATTTGGCGAATTGCATGCAAAGCTACGTAAATGTGGATGACTTTAGTTAAGCGGTTTTAGAAATGTAACATTTTGGAAATAAGTGAAAGTGATGAAATTAGATATTTAGTGTAGACTTCTAAATATAGAAAGTGAAATAAAAAATGAAAAGTTATTTTTAGAAAGTTTAGTAAGTAGCATGTATGTAAAAAGGTTTACCCAAATTAGCTTAGGTTTTTATGAGAACTTAAGGTAATAAAGATAATTAGTAAATCAAATAATTAAAATAAAAAAATATAAAAAAATAAAATAAAGGGTGTTCGACCGGATATAGGGGAAAAGAAAAAAAAGGAAACAATTTGATTACAATTAGGATTCTATTAGTATAAATACAAATTTAATAAAACCCTAAATTACTTTTTCTCTCCCTCTCCCCTTGTGATCGGCCAAACCCTTAAGAAGAAGAAGAAAAAAGATTTTTTTAATCAAGAACAAGTTGGTGATTTAGTGTTCCAGAATCAAGGTTTAGGTATGTTCTTTAACCCTAGTTGTTTAGTTTTCTTTAAATCATGTAACAATTAATATGATGGATTTAGGGTTTACATAAAAATACAGATTATATATGAACTCTAATGATGGTATGATGATAGGGAAGTTTTAGGTTATGATCAGCATGGTTGGCATGTAGGTTTGCGTTAGAACATGATTTAGAGTTGAGCAGAATTTAGGGCTGTGTTCAACTGATGATATCTAGATGTTAAAAACGTGTTTTGATATGATTCAAGTGCCTAAATTGTAGTTCAAAGAGTTCAATTTTCCAAAAAGTCCAGCCTTGAATGATTTGGTTAAATATTAGTTACAAGAAAAGTTGTCAAAACAGTAAATACGGGTTAGAATTAGGTCATGTTTAGGGGTAAAACCCTAACTTAAAAGTGGAATTAAGGTTATCCAATCTACAGTGATTAAGTTCTATATGTATATAAAGACACCCTATAAGGATAGATTCTGATTGTAGGTCTAAGTAGGGTAATTAGGGCCATACATTTTAGTGTGCAATCAGATCTAAATTGGGACAATTTTGAAGTCTAAGATTTAAAATTGGGATAGTTGTGCATGTAATGAGTAGTCGGGAATCACAAGGTAGTTAGGTGATTTTTGGTATAATTTATAAAGGTCAGCAAGTAAGGGTTTTGAGTTAGTAATGATATATGAAGGTCAGCAAGTAAGGGTTTTTTTAAATAAATTGTAGTTAACTAGTGTAATATGTTAATAAGGTGGTTAAGTTTGGGCATGGTGTCGAGGTGACCTATGATGGTTAATCAAACCCTTAGACATCCATCATATTGTGTGGTACATGGACGAGAGCTTTTTTGCTTTGGTCACGTGGAACCGTGTTTTATTTTATTTGTATAGTTGGGTGATAGTAATTGTGAAGCTGCATTTGAGCATTTCAGTGAGTTACATAGTCCCACATTATTGCGTATATAAACTTGGGATGGAAATAATGTAGTTGTTGAAATAAGTTTTGAATTCCTGTGATTATGTGTTAGTGTAAATGCATGGACTATTATGTGACTGATATGCGTTATGTGCTAGATGTTATGTGATGTGATATTGATGTGTGGCCTAGTCAAGAGGGTTACTTGCGGGTATCCATGGCCTGAGCTAGGGGGAAACCACAAAGATTTTGGTATGATCCAAGAGCGATTGAGGTTGTCTGCTTGGTGTTTGAGTGTTTGATTTGACTAAATGGCATGTTAGCTTATATGTTAGTTAGCATAATTGCCATGCAAGCGTATTGTTTTATAATTGCAGGAATTGGTTAAATTATTTTGGAAACTGATTGGATACGAGTGTTTGAAAACCTATGTTTCTAACCAACCATTGTGTTGACGTATAAGCATCATTTTTAGGTATTCAGCAGGATGAGAGTAAAGTTAGGAAAAGTGGCTAGATGGACCATAGGCAGCTGGCGAAGTGTTATTATCTATATTTGTATTTGTTTTAGATCGAGAATGTTTAATGTTTTTCTTTGTTAGGAAGTATGATTGTTTGCATGTCATGACGTTGGCATGAACTGCCTTTATTTCAATGTCAGACGCCTTTTGGATTTTGTTGATATGTTTGGGTATTTTCATGACACTACGTGTCTATACCTTGTATTTTATACTTGTTTTACTTTCTCTATATAGACGCTAATATGTTGTGATGATTCCTTTTCTCGTCACGCCTTGTGTTTCTGCCTTAGCGGGGTGTGACAGATTGATATCAGAGCCATTGGTTAAAGAGAAGTAGGTGGTTAAGCCTAGACTATAACGTAGGAGTCCTTTATGTAGATCCATTTAGGGCTTAAGTGTTTATTTTTATAACTGCTATGCTTCCCCTCTATTTTGCATAGCTTTTATATTTCCTATTTTGTTAAGTTATTGTCTTATTTTTGTTGCCTACCTATAGCTAATTTAGTGCGTATTGCCTCGTTATTAGTTAGCTATGCCTTCCTATTTTCATAAGAAGTTCTGTTGGGGAACCATCTTTGCAACCGGGCATAGGAGTTTCATTGAGCCAGTGACATGACTTAGGATGAAGAGAACAAATCGTAGGACCCGAGTTCCAACTGGCCTTTACCCATGCCATATTGAAGAGAAGATGACATAAAGGAGGGTAAAGAAGAGTCATTTATGGAATGGAAGACAAAGGTGACAACCAAGGAGGGCGTTCTCATCTAGTTTCCTAGAAAGTTTTATGGATAAAAGTTAACAATAGAAGAAGAAGTGGAGGAGAATGAAGGATTGAAGGAAGTTTGGGAAAAGATGAAGTATGTGATATCAGACAGCGACTCGGATCTTGAACCCACAGCTAGTAGTTAACATTAGGGCATCGTCTTTGTCATCCATTTTAGGTTTATTTGTCGGTCTTTAGTTGGAACCATGTTTTAGGAATTGTTATTTTCGAATATTGGATATTGATTTAGTATTTATGAAATGGATGAAGTTAAGTTGAAATGGAACTTATGAGCTGTTATGTGATTTAATGAATTATATGTGAATGTTATGTTAAACTAAGAAGTGTCGTCATAGGAAGAGTACGTTTGTGCTAGGGAGCCTTTATAATTATGGTGACCAATATAATTATTCACGCGCCCCAGCATAAGTGGACTTGCAAGTATGATTACATTGGTTAGTGTTGACACATTGTGTATAGTATTATGATAGTAGTATGATATATATATATATATATATATATATATATATATATATATATATATATATATATATATATTAAATATATTATATATAAAAAATATACTATTATATAAGTATAGGATCGAAAGTTTGTCTTCTCCTATTTAATGTATATTATTCCTTTCCTTTTTAGAAACATGGTTCGAACTATGCGTTAAAACCCAACCTCAGAATCGAGCCCATAACCGAATCCCGACAATGCTACAATAATATGCGCAGGCAGCTGCCAGAATATCCTTCTCAGAATCATCACTAGTGACTGCTATATTGAACAATGCGATGGAGAAACGATATTGAGGGAACAATGGATGTTCCTACAAGACTTTCACTTCTTGAAACCCTAAGGAGTTTGATAGAAAGGGTGGTGTAGTAGCGCTCACCCGTTGGATAGAAAAGATGGAGTTGGTGTTTGATAACAGTGGTTGTACTGCGAACCAGAGAGTGAGGTATGCTGCTAGTTGTTTTGTGAACAAAGCTTTGACTTGGTGGAACACACAAGTCCAAGCGAGAGGTCGGGAAGTTGCAATTGGTATGAGTTGGAATGATTTTAAGGCGTTGCTTATGGAGGAGTTTTGTCCAAGCAACGAGATAGAAAAACTAGAGAATGAATTTTGGAACCACACTATGGTTGGAGCCAATCATGTTGCCTACACTAACAGGTATTATGAACTGGCCAAACTAGTTCCTCACTTAGTTACTCCTGAATTTCGCGAATCAAGAGGTACATTTGTTGGGATTAAAAGGTTTCTAAGTGTTGTTGAAGTTACTACTGCTAGTTATGAAGTTACTACTGCTGGTTATGTTTTTACTGCTGGTGAAGTTCAGAGAAAATGTTCTAAGTTGTTACTACTGCTAGTTGTAAAGATACTACTGCTAGTGTAAAAGTTAAGACTGTTAGAATATTACTACTGCTAGTTATAAGTTAGTCTTGTTAGTGTATATGTTAGTACTGCTTATGTGATAAGAATAAGATATTTTAGGATATGATATGATAGAATAGAAATGTATTGTAAGCCCATTAGGGTTCCTTGGTGTATAAAAGGAGACCCTAAGGTATGTAGTTTAATATCTCATCTTTATAATATATCATCAGAAATTAGTTTGTTATAGCTTCAAGGTTTTTGTAAACCCAAACACTATATAAGAGAGTTCATTTTTATTGAGGGATAAAGTTTGGTAACTATTTTGTTATTACGATATATTCCTTACCGTTTTTATTGTTTATTCTTCTTAGTATCATAGACTAGACTCCGATAGTCTTTGATATAATCAATCAAAGTTTCTACTATAGTTGTCTTCGAATTTATTCAATACAACTAAGCCTTTTACAAGCTAAGCAAGATCTATTCAAGTGGGATCAACAAGTGGTATAGAGCTTGTTGAGAAACTTTAAATAAGAAGAAACAATCTACACATACCAGATCTATTTGTTTATGAAAATATAGAGACAGTAACCTGCCACCAATTATTTTGTTGCTATGCAAAACTTCCAGTGCTCAATCTAGGCGAATTAAGACTTTGGAGATGAGATCGAACATTACTCCTAGATGACAGATTAAGCCTCTGGAGAAGTAATAGTAAATGGTGACTCACCTCCACAAGAGAACCTAGTTGATGGTGTTGAGCAAACATATCCTCCTACAACTGCAGAAGAGAAGTTAGCAAGGAAGAATGAGTTAAAGTCAAGAGGTACATTGTTGATGGCTCTTCCAAATGAACATCAACTAAAGTTTAACTCCTATAAAAATGCCAAGTCTCTGATGGAAGCTATAGAGAAGAGGTTTGGAGGTAATAAGGAGTCAAAGAAAGTAAAGAAGACACTTCTTAAACAGCAGTATGAGAATTTTAATAGAAATAGCTCAGAAGGACTTAATCAGATTTATGATAGGCTGCAAAAGCTTATCAGTCAGCTAGAAATTCATGGAGAAACTATTTCTCAAGAAGATTTGAATCTGAAGTTGTTAAGAAGTCTTCCATCTGATTGGAAGACTCATACCCTAATTTAGAGGAACAAACCAGATTTAGAAACTCTAAGCATGGATGACTTGTACAACAATCTAAAGATTTATGAAGCTGAAGTCATGGGGTCATCTAGCGCAAGCCAAAACACACAAAACATAGCTTTTGTGTCTTCCAATATCACTGGCAGCACCAATGAAGCAGTTAAGAGTATTCATGGTGTTTCTACTGCTAAAATGTTGATAGGCTAAGTGGTGCATTTTTTGACTATTACCTTCTTTGCTATTCAGTTAACAGTTCATAATTAACAATGAGAAGACCTAAAGCAAATTAGATCCTGATGAATTTAGAGGAGATGGACTTTGAAATGCAGATGCAATGCTGAGAAAGAACAATGAGATTTCTCAAGAATACAAGAAGAAACTAGGTAAAGGAATTGATACCATTGGCTTTGACAGAACAATGTGGAATGCTATAATTGCCACGATAAAATGATATTTTACTAAGATTGCCGGCCTCCTAAGTATCAATAGCAACAAAACAAAGAGACAATGAGAGGATTGTGCCATTTGAGGAAACTACCTCAAGATGATTTACTATCTCAGTGTGATGGCTTTGGCTATGATTGGAGTGACCAGCTGAAGAAGGACCTACCAATTTTGCACTTATGGCATATATATCTTCAGGTTCCTTCAAGTCTTCAAGCTCAGACACTGTAGGTATCAACTTGTTTCTAAAGCATGTTTTAAAATCTTATGAAACTCTAAAAACATTATTACAGGTAAAATCTGAAAAAATATTTTAATAAGTCTTAATTAAATGTAGGAGTTTATAAAGCATGTCTAGAATCTGTAGATGCTAGACTAGATGTTTTTGAGGAGGAAATAAAGATTTTAAAACTTGACATGTCTCCAGGCACAATGGTGTATCAATGAAATTTTAAAAATTTGACTATATTGATGCACAAGGCAGATCCAAGTTAGTGATGGCTTTGGTCCCCAAGAGAAACTAATTTTTTTACCATTATGTGTAAGGCAATCCACAACAAGCATAAAGGATAAAATGAGTGATTGACAAGATGCTTCTAGCACAGACAAGAAACAGATCCTATCCTACAGAATTATGAAGAAATTGAATGAGGATTGTTGTCTTATTAGAGGTAAGGTACCAAAGTAGGTAAAATACTAGGAAAGAAAAAATAAGAACTGTAAATAGGATAAAAAGATGTGTATTTTTTTAGGGAACTAAAGTTAAAACCTCTCGTGTCTCACAAATGTGTGACAAGAAGAATAGTGTTCTTTTTACTGATACTGAATGTGTTGTTCTGTCTCAAAACTTTAAGTTAACTGATGAAAGTCATGTTTTGCTTAAAGTTCCTAGAAAGGATAACATGTACAGTATTGATTTAAAGAATGTTTTTCCTCAAGGAGGTCTCACTTGTCTCTTTTCAAAAGCCACATTAGATAAATCTAATCTTTGGCATTGGAGGCTTGGGCATATAAATTTTAAAACTATAAACAAACTGGTAAGGGGAAATCTTGTAAGAGGTTTACCTTTAAATTTTTTTGAAAATAATCACACATGTGTTGCTTGTCAGAAAGGAAAGCAACATAAAGCCTCTTGCAAGACCAAGACTATAAGTTCAATCAACTAACCTTTATAAATGTTGCACATGGATTTATTTGGTCTAACTTTTGTAAAGAGTATAATGAAAAAGATATACTGCCATTTTCACAATGACGTTTTAGTAGATTTATTTGGGTTTTCTTTTAGCAGCCCTAGGATGAGACCAATGGAAATCCTTAATGCGATTATAATAGGAATAGAAATCGAAAATAAATCACAAAGTCAAAAATAATCAGTTGTGAAAAATAGAACTAAATTTCAGATAAGAAATAATCAGTTCTGTGAGATAAAAGATTAAGAGAGAATTTAGTGTTGCAGGTAAACTCCACAACTAAAATGGAGTAGCCAAAAGGTAAACAAAACACTAATAGAAGGCTGCAAGGACTATGCTACTGTTTCAAAGTTACCTACTACCTTTTTAGGCCTCCAAGCATTTAAAACTGACTATTATGTACAAATAAGGTATTAGTACTTAAGCCTTACAACAAAACCCCTATGAACTTTTTCTTGGTAAACACCAAGTTAAAAGCTTATGACACCATTTAGGTGTCCAGTTACCATTCTCAATACCTTAGATCACCTAGGTAAGTTTGATGCGAAGGCTGATAGATACTCTATGAATAGCAAGGTATTTAAAGTATTTAACAGTAGAACCAGGATAGTAGAGGATAACTTGCCATTACTTTTTCCTAAAATAAACCAACATGTTGCAGGGATAGTGACTCAACTTGCTTATTGATATGATACACTGATAAAATCAATGAATTATAAGCCAGTTGTTACAGGGAATCAATCAAATGGTAGTGCAGGTACAAAAGCATGTGATAATGCATGTAAAGCTAAAGTAGAGACAGTACCTAGCAAAGATTACATACTGATACCATTATGGACTCAAGATCTACCATTCTCTTCTAGTTCAAAGGATTCTCCTGATGCTGAATCAACCATCAGGGAGGAGGAAAAGAAGATTTGAAGATCAGAGAATGAAGATAAGTGAGGTTACAATACAGAGGAACCAAGAGTTAATCAAAGAAGGATGAAAATTAACATTACTAACAATATAAATACGTTAGTTTAACTGTTAATACTGCTACCATAGAGGATAATGCTGTTGATGAAAATATAGTCATTGGATGTGCTGATGATCCAAATACAGCCTGAATTAGAAGATATGGCATATATGGTGTTGCTTATTGATGATGAAGACATTGTTGCAAGAGAACATGACTAAACTTGGAGTCTTCATAAGACTGTCCAGATCCTAGTGCAACAACAGAGTTCACAAAGATCATCCAGTTGAACAGATTATTGGAGATCTACATTTAGCACCTCAAACAAGAAGGATGACCAAGAATTCTAAAGAACATGGTTTGATGAGTTTAATTCAAAAGCAAGAGAAGAACCAAACCCACAAAGTACATTTAGAATTGTCTATTAGCTTGTTTTCGATCACAAGTAGAACCCAAGAATGTGATTCAAGCTTTGACAGATCCAAGCTGGATAGAAGCAATGCAGGATGAGCTTCTACAGTTTAAATTGCAGAAGGTTTGGACTTTGGTTGATTTACCATATGGCAAGAGGGCCATTAGACAAAATGGGTCTATAGAAACAAGAAATACGAGAGAGGTATTGTGGTTAGAAACAAGGCAAGTCTGGTTGTACATGGTTACTCTCAAGAAGAGAGAATAGATTATGATGAGGTTTTTGCTCCATATGCTAGGATTGAAGCAATTAGGCTATTCTTAGCTATGTTCATTCAAAGACTTGTGTTTACCAGATGGATGTGAAGAGTGCATTTCTTTTTGGCAGATTAAAGAGGAAGCTTAATGTCTGTCCAACTCCAGGATTTTGAAGATCCAGAGTTCCCTGACAGATTTATAAGGTAGAAAAGCATTATATGGTCTACATCAGTCTCCTAGAGCCTTGGATATGAGACTATTAAATCTAACCCTATTTATTAGACAATAGGATTTTGAAAGAGTCATATAGATAAGAGTTTTGTTCATTAGAAGAAGTCACAGGTAATATTCACCTATTTCAAATACTTAGTTAATGATTTCATTTTTGGTTCTAAAGGAAGAGATATTAATGACTTTGAGAAGATGATGCCTAAGAAGTTCCAGATAATTCAATAGGAGAGCTACATTCTTCTTAGACTGCAAGTGACACGAAAGATGATGGATGTTCATCAATCAGACAATGTATGTGGATGAAATATTGAAGAAGGTTTAGTTTTATTAACTATAAAGACAACAAGTAACACCAAAGAGAACTTCAAAGGCCTTGATGAATGATGAAAATGCTAAAATGTTTATGTTCACTTATATAGATCAATGATTCTCCATTGATTGTATTATACATCTTCAAGGCCTGATATTATGTTTTGTTGTATGTGCATGTGCAAGATTCCAAGTCAACCTAAAGTTTTACATCTTCATACTGTGAAAAGAATCTTTAGATACTTGAAAGGTCAACCTAAATTGGGCCTTTGGTATCCTAAGGACCTCACTCATTTTATTTGGAAGCTTATACTGACAGTGACTATGCTGGTGCAAGTTTAGATTGAAAATCCACAACAGAAGGTTATCAATTTCTTGGAAGAAGATTGATTTCATGGCAATGCAAGAAGCAAACTGTAGTTGCTAACTCTACTACTAAAGCAGAGTATGTAGCTGCATCTAGTTGCTGTGGACAGGTGTTATGGATCCAAAATCAAATGCTGGATTATGGATAAAATTTTATGAATACCAAGATTTTCATTGACAATAAAAGCACCTTTTGCATAGTTAAGAATCCAGTGTTTCACTCAAAGACTAAGCACATTGAGATTAGACATCACTTCATCAGGGATTCATATAAGAAGAGATTAATTCAAGTAATCAAGATTCACACTGATCACAATGTTGCAGATTTACTCACAAAGGCAATTTATGTTAGTCGTTTCAATTTTTGACTACTAGCATTGGAATGCTTAATCTTTAAGGTGTTATTTGGATAGATTGATGATTGAAATGGGTTGAAAATACTATTTTGATGAAATTGGGGTTTATACTGGTAACTCAAGAGTTAGAACCAGCTGGCATGATGTTAATGCTAGGGCATATACTAGTAATGCTATGAAAAGTTAGTACTTAGGCAAGCCGAAGTTAGTGCTGCCAGCTACGTTACTATTGCTTAGTGTACCGTTTGAGTTACAACCAACTGAGGTAGTTCGTTGGTTTATAAAAAAGGAACTTCCGTATATGTTTTCCTTTATTACCTATTTAAGCTTATACGATTACACCATATTCATTATTAATCTTTCTAATACTCTATCACTTACAAACCCAAACTCAATTTCATCACCGACTTCAACAATTATCATTCATGGAGGCTCTAAAATTTGTTGATTCACATAACATGGTCGCTTACTTGGAAAAATCTACAGAGAATGTTGATTTTGATGAGATAGTGGACTTCCTGAATGCTAATCCAATGCGATATGCCTTAACTGTAAGTCCAACTATTTATGTGTCCTATATTGAGCAGTTTTGGTCTATTGCAAATATCAAAACAGTTAATAATGAAAGACAAATACGTGCCAAAGTTAATGGCAAGACTATAGTAATATCAAAATCATTTGTGAGGAGAGATTTTTTTTATTTTATATTTTGCTTCAATTTAAATAATGAGGATGGAATTCTTGGTCTCATAAATACTGAAATTTTTGAAAACCTTCAATTGATGGATATGAGAATCTTTCTGATAGACATTACTTTTTTATAAATCTTATTTCCCCTCAATGAAGTAGGCTTATACATACCATCTGGGCAATGATATAAGTCACAAAAAGCAACTGCTTTGGATGAATTGGTACAAATATTGCATAAACAGTTATATAATTGGCAGAATCATAAATATAATTTTTACTAAATTATTTTTGTGATGGTATGTTGAAATCTTGGATCCTAATTCAAAAAGTTTTTAATGTATCAAGGTTTTTTACAACTGTTTTGAACAATCAGATAAAATCTTCAAGCAGTTTTTAATGATGAATATGATACACCTTCTCATACTAAAAAGGTTTTTACAAACATGAGAAGGGAAGGAAAAGGTTTTTCCAGGGACAGTTACACCATTGTTTCCATCTATGATGTCATCACAAGCAGTGAAGGGTGAAGGTTCAGTACAACCCTCTGAACCCCAACACACACCTACTACTACTTCACCATCTCATGTTAAACCAATCCCTACTGTTGCATCATCATTACACCCTAAAAAGACCCACAAACATAGGAAAAAAAAGGCCAAAAAAAAAAAAAACAGGCGCACTGAGATAGTTCAGTCTAGTGACCTACCTACCTTGTAGCAGATGAGTACTGTCCCGAAAAGGAGATGGGATACATAATGGAAAAGGCTACTACTACTGCTTCTAGCTTAGAAGCAAAGCAGGTCAGTGGTAACATAATTAGGACCCAATCCATGGTAACACTTACTGAGCCTATTCCTCAGGAAACTGGCCAGGTGCTAAGATACCATATTGGGGGACAGACCTGCTCAAACTAGGTTTAAGAGGTTGTCTAAACAGTCTAATGATCCACCTCTCTCAAGAGTTAACATACATGGAAGTGGGGAGGACAATATGAAACTAAATGAATTGATGGAAATTTGTACAAGATTGTCTGAAAGGGTTCTTGCCTTGGAGAATATCAAGACTACTTAGGATTTGGAAATTATTAATCTAAAGAGAGATTCAAGAATTTGAAAGAAGAAAAAGTCAAGAAACACCACAACTAAAGAGGAAGTGTTATTCAAAGTTAGGATAGATTATTCTGTTGAAAAGAGTTTGGGTGATCAGGAGGATGCATCCATGTAACACCCCTATTTTTGACATATAGCAGTGGAAGCTAATCTGGGGTATTATTTCATAGTACAACAGTCATAATCATAGAAAACGAATCGTAAAGAGACGTTTTGGAAAATTTAGTTATCATTCATTTATTCATCAGAGTTTTACAAAAGAGAGGTCCTAAAATCTAGAAACATAAAGTTTAAATGATAACAATTTAGCCATCTTCAAGTCTGTGCCACTCTGTGCCAAAAGTAACTCAATTTCGTGAGATAAAAATGCTAAAAAGGTCAACACAATGGTTGAGTGAAATTCATAGTTTTATGATAAACAGTTTGAATACAAGTTCAATAGTGGGTTACGTTGTTATACACCCATAGTTTGTAATAATTGCATATACAATTATCATGGAAAAACAGTATTATTGCCCTAAGCTCATGATATCAATACGTTAACATGAAAATCACCGTAGTGACATTGGTTGAGGAACAAATGTCCCCGTGGAAAGGTAACTTGCCAAGGTTACCCATTAAGTCAAATATAGTGCTATTGCACCAAAATTATCCGGTACACCAACGGAGTCGTCCACACCCGCGATAGATCTATCCACAATATACGCGTTCTACTCGCAAGTGACTAATGGTTTCATTAATAGAAATATTGGCAGTAAAGGTGCTTAGGCAATAATAAATCAGATAAGCATATAGTTAAAAAAACTACTTGCATTCATGGTTAAAGCATGTATCCGCCTAGCGTGTTATATAAAGTATTCAAAATATTTAAAAATTCGGCTATGAACTCACCTTAACAGAGGAAATCTGATCGATGGCAAAAGTATTTGAAATGAAAGTAACGGCCTCGTCACACAACCTAGGGTAATATTTCAAGTCTTAGTGTGATGGTTTATGTTTCAAAGAAATTATAAAGTTTTAACGTATAATTAATTTATGGAAATATTGTATCACAGTTTGGGCCATCATAATTCAGAGGTCATGTAGTAAACGTTTGAGGAGCCAGGACACATTAAATCATAAATCCAGCAAACTCGTCAAACTAAA
The DNA here is from genome assembly GCA_026074375.1 of Tanacetum coccineum. Taxonomy (NCBI): domain Eukaryota; kingdom Viridiplantae; phylum Streptophyta; class Magnoliopsida; order Asterales; family Asteraceae; genus Tanacetum; species Tanacetum coccineum. Next base: position 6,085 of record BQNB010102807.1, on the reverse strand, counting down.
CCCAAATGAAAATCCTCACATAAGCTCCCTAGTAACGTTATACGATAAATATTATATATTTCTTCAAAGATAGTTGATGAAAATACGTTAATTATTATAACGAAATTGTTTTATAATGCGTCGATCGCTGATTAATAACGATAAATGAGTCGGGTTTTAATAAAATAAAGTTTTATAATATTAATCTATATGTTTATAATTAATATAAAAATATTATATATTATATTTTTAAGTTTGCAAAAATGTCAATATATACCCTTGATTTATAAACTTTTACAAGTTTAGTCCTTTATATATAACGTATATATAATTTAAACCTATAACTTTGAAACTTGCCAAGATAGGTCCTTATAGTTATAACTTTAGGAAAATGACATTTTCAGCCCCTCTAGTTATAAATTTCAGAAAGTTAAGATATATACCCCTAGCATGGAATATATTTGCAAAACAAAGTCCAAAAAGCCCATGCAGCTATATTTAGGGATTTCAAATGATATTTTGCAGATTATAGCTTATTAAATAAGCAAAAATAAGATGTTTCCTAATGTAACAAAAAGTTTTAGAAAAATGATAGATACTATAAAATCAAAAACAGGGTCATTTTTTAGGGTTTTAACTAAAAATGCATGGGTTTACGGATTCAATGCTTTAACAAGAGTTCATATAGGATCTAATAGATCTTATGATAGTTCTAATATAGATTATAAGCTTATTGAACAAGATTTAAGCTTACTTGAGCTAGAAATGGGGCTTTTGGGTTTGTACGCCTAGTAACAACTTCAAGGGCTCCTTTTTCTTGATTCTTGGCTTCTATTATGAGCTTAGGGACTTCAATTGATACTCCTTGGTTCAGGTTTAAGACACCAATAAGTGCTGATAAGTTTTTTGGTTGTTTGAATGATTTTGCATGTTTGGCTATTATAGGGTACGAACACCCTTGTTGCCTAATTTTCTTGGTGGTGGGGTGGCCAAGGGCTATAGATTATAGTGACTAATGGAGGGCTAGTGATGATTAAGGTGCTAGGAAACTAGTATTGCAAGGTGTGGGGAGTTATAAGGTGCAAATGGATATTGGTGCCAAGGAGGTGAACAAGCAAGACTGTGGCCAAGTTGGTGATTGAGGTGCTTGGTAGGCTTCTTAGTGACATGGTGGTGAGGTCAGGGAGTGCTGAGGAGTTAGGGTGCTAGCTTGACTTAAAAATGGGTCAAGATGGATAAAAAGGGGTGTCGGGTTCATTTTATTTCAGGCTAGGATTTAAGATTTTGAATTCGAGTTAGGGTTAGCTTTTAAGATAGTTTAAGGTTTAGGATTAGTTTTAGGATTACTATTTAGGGTTTAGGATTAAGGTTTAGGGCTTAGTTTTAAGGTTTAGGGTTTAGTTTTAGGTTTAAAGTGAAATTAGGGTTTTAGGGATTTTGTTTTTAGGGTTTATGGTTTTAGAATAGATTTTTAGAAAGGATTTAGGGTTTAAGTTTAGGGTTTAAAAGTCATGCATTGAGTGCTTGTACCTTGTGTTAAAGTGGTAGTAAGAAATCTAGAATGAAAACAGTGGAAAATAAGCTTATTTGAATTCATACATTGTTGATTTTGTACATAAAGTATTTAGGACTTGTACATTGATTCAGAGTGAAAATATATTTCAAGTGTTGTGCATTGTACACTTGTACACATGCTTTGAATACTTGTACATTTATTTTATATGTATACCTTACATATAATTAGGGTTTTTATATTAAACTTTAACGTTATTACATGCTGTTATGGAATAACATTGTAATGGACGTTAAATGTAACATACAAGGTAAAAAAGAATATTTAACATATCTTGAAATATTAGAATTTTTTACATGATTAAAACATAGATATAGATGGCATAGGTAGGTTGTTTGAGCTCGTTAACTTTAGTTATGTAAACTACGTTACATAATGGAATAAAGCGAAAAATTTCCCTATAAAAAGGTAATATATATAGATGTTACATTGCATCTAATTTAATAGATGGAAAATTACATTGATGAAATTGTTATAATCCAAACAAGAGAGGAATGAAATTGACCAAAATGAAGAGATTTCATGGTTTCAAAAGGATGCAGAGACACAGAAAGGAAGTAATGGTCCAAGATTATTGATAAATAATTCTAACTAGGTACATCAATTACTACTGCCAGTATTAATATTACTACTGCTGAACTTGTTACTACTGCTAGTGCACCAGTTGCTACTGCTAGTGTATTTGTTAGTACTACTGAACCAAGTACTCCTCCAACAACAACAACTCTTATTGAAGATAAAGATCTCACAATTGCTCAGACCCTTATGAAAAATGAGAAGTGTGAAATCAAAAGAAAAATCTATGGAAAAAGGAGTATTTAGTGAGACTGCTACAAGACTAACAAGAGGAGTGGTTATGGAAGAAGCTAGTGAGACTGCTACTAGACCAATAGTACCACCTCAACAACATTTAATCCTAAATACAAAGCTCAAAAGATGAATCAAATGTGTACCTATCTGAAAGGAAGAGGCATTTTGCAAGACTTAGAGTAGAAGAGAAGAAAAGAAAACCACCAACCAAAGCTCAAAAGATGAATCAAATGTGTACCTATCTGAAAAACATAGCTAGATTCACTCATAATCAATTGAAGAACAAAAGCTTTGATGAAATTCAGAAGGCTTTTGACAAGACCATGAGTTGGATAAACTCATTTGTACCTATGGATTTAGAGGTAGTAGAAGGCTATGAAAAGAAAGCTAAAAGCAATGGAAAGAAAGCTGAGAGTAGTGAAAAGAAAGAAATTAGTAAGAAAAGAGCATGTAAAAAGCTTAGTGAAGAAAGTGTCAAGAGGCAAAAGCTAGAGGATGATGCTGAGAAGGCAAGGCTTAAAGCTTGTTTAGAGATAGTTCTAGGTGATGAAGCTGTCAATTTGAATCAATAGCTACAAAATATCCAATAGTTGATTGGAAGACACACATTCTAGCAGAAGACAAGATGTATTATCAGATCATTAGAGCTGATGGTAGTACTAAATATTACAAGATATTCAGTGCAATGCTTGATGTTTTAACAGACAAGATGTGTTAGATATGTACAGGCTGGCAAAGGAAAGATTTGAGACAACAAGTACAGAAGGATATGACACATTGCTTTGGGGAGATCTCATCACTTTATTTGAACCAAGTGAGGAAGATGAAATCTAGAAAGCTCAACAGGACTACACATTGATAAGCTGGAGGTTATATGATTCATGTGGAGTTCATTTATTATTGATGGATACTGGAATTTCTATTCATATACTGGTAGAAAATAAATATTCTCTTACACAAGAAATGCTTTCAAGAATGTTGAGTGGGAGGCTAGAAGTTGTCATGAGTGTGAAATGGCTTATGAGCTTATCAGATTTATCAAATCACAGTACAAAAAGTGAAGAAATGTTTGGATACATATTCTTAGTGAAGATAAGGCTTTTAATCAAGAAACTTGAAGATTCAGAAGGTGAACATCAAGTTTAGGGGAGGATTGTTAGGATTAAAATGTTTCTAAGTGTTGTTGAAGTTCTGTTTGCTATTTATGAAGTTACTACTGCTGGTGAAGTTTAGAGAAAATGTTCTAAGTCATTACTACTGCTAGTTGTAAAGATACTACTGCTAGTGTAAAAATTAAGACTGTTAGAATATTACTACTGACTAGTATATAAGTTTAGTACTATTATGTATATGTTAGTACAGTTTATGATATAAGAAAGTATAATTTTAGGAAATGATATGGATATTGAATAGAAATGTATTGTAGCCTATGAGGGTTCCTGTGTGTATAAAAGGAGACCCATGGTATGAAGTTAATATCTCATTTATAAATATATTAATTAGAAATTGTTTTATGTTGTAGCTTTAAGTATTTGTAAATCCCCTAAACTATTAAGAGTGATCGTTTAATATTAAGGCGAAGTTTGTAAACTGTTTTGTTATTCATTTATTCATTACTGTTTTATTGATTATTCTTCTTAGTATCATAGACTAGATTTTGCATAGTCTTTGATATATTCAATCAAAGTTTCTACCATAGTTGTCTTGGATTTATTCAATACAACTAAGCTTTTTACAAGCTAAGCAAGATCTAAGCAAGTGGGATCAACAACATCCATGGGTTGGCACCTCAAATCCGTAGTATGCTTTGGACAACCCAACTAACTATTATTCAGAGCGCTATCTTAACGGCTGGAATACTCACTAATGAGGTTGTCCGTTGTGGGACATTGACTAAGGGAAATGATAAGAGGAAAGAAATGGAGGAATCAAGTAAGTAAACGAGTACCTAGAAAGACAATAAGAAATATAAGACTGGATCGGGGTTTGTGGCGATAGTTCCTCCCAAGAACGACAATGTGAACACCTACCCTAAGTGTGCTCAGTGTTATACTTTCCACCCGGAGAATGCACCTTGTAAGTTGTGCTATAACTGCCAAAAACTGGATTATTTTGTGAGACAGTGTTGGATTAAGTTTGCTTTTCTAGGGTTAAAAATCGAAGTTTTAGGTTTTTAAGTCGCGTTTTAAAATCCCGTTAACGTTTTTCGATATTAATTTGTATATATATATATATATACTATTGACATCGATCACCCGTTGGCTTTGAAGGGAAGCAGGAACACCCGAAACAATGGAAATCAAGCGAGAGGAAGGGCATTTAATGGGAATGCAGTAGAGGCTCTGCAGGATCCCAAAGTTGTGACGGGTACATTTTCTTTAAAGAATCAATTTGCTACTGTTCATTTCGATTTTGGAGCTGATTTTAGTTTTATCTCTACTAAGTTTGCGCCTTTGCTAAATGTGGAACCTTGTATTGTAAACCCTGGTTATGCGATAGAAATAGGTGATGGTAAGAGTGTAGAAGTTGATAGGGTTATTCGTGATTGCAAACTAGAACTAGGAAATTCCTTGTTCACTATAGATTTGATATCGTTGGGTCATGGAAGTTTTGATGTGATTATGGGGATGGACTAGTTGTCTAAGAATAAGGCTGTTATAGTGTGTCATGAGAAAGTAGTAGAGATACCGATAAAAGAGGGTGGGATACTTCGAGTTCATAGGGAACGTATTTGGAAAGCCGCCAAAGCCCTAATGAACGCCAAGGTAGATGAACCTAGGATAAGCGATATACCCGTGGTACGAGGTTTTACTGATGTGTTTCTAGAAGACTTGTCGAGGCTGCCACCGCAGCGACAAGTTGAGATTCGTATAGACTTAGTTCTTGGAGCAACGCCGATCGCGAAGTCTCCATATCGTTTGGCACCCTCGAAAATGTAGGAATTGTCCGAGCAACTTCAAGAGTTGCAAGACAAGGGTTTCATATGACGTATTCATTCGCCGTGGGGAGCACCAGTGTTATTCGTGAAGAAGAAGGATGGATCATTTCGTATATGTATCGACTATAGGGAGCTGAACAAAATAACTATTAAAAACCATTATCCACTCCTTAGGATCGATGACTTATTTGATCAGCTGCAAGGAGCGTGTTATTTCTCTAAGATAGATCTTCGGTCAGGATATCATCAGCTACGTGTGCATGAGGATGACATTCCAAAGACCGCATTTCGAACGAGATATGGACATTTTGAGTTTACGGTTATGCCATTTGGGTTAACCAATGCACCAGCAATCTTCATGGACTTGATGAACCGGGTGTGCAAGCCGTATCTAGATAAGTTTGTCATCGTCTTCATTGATGACATTCTTATCTACTCAAAGATGAAAGAAGAGCATGAAGTTCGTTTGAAGTTAGTGTTGGAGTCACTGAGGAAGGAGAAGTTGTATGCTAAGTTTTCTAAGTGTGAGTTTTGGCTGCAGGAAGTGCATTTCGTTGTACACGTGGTTAACCAGAATGGTATTCACGTGGACCCAAGTAAAATAGAGGCGGTAAAGAATTGGAAAGCTCCTACAACACCGTCGAAAGTTTGATCGTTTTTTAGATTAGCTGGCTATTATAGGCGTTTCATTATGAATTTCTCCAAGATTGCTAAACCCCTTACTTTGCTAACTCAGAAAAACCAAAAGTACGAGTGGGGAAAAAAAGAGGAAGAAGCATTTCAGA
>BQNB010102806.1:0-24165 GCA_026074375.1 Tanacetum coccineum | reverse complement strand
CACCTCGCCATCCTTTATAACCGTGCATGTTTTGTTTTTGCTATTGAAGAAGACATCAAAACCACGATCCATAAGTTGCCTTACACTTAGTTATGTGCCAAACCTGGAGCGTAGTGCACATCTGGAATGAACCTTTCCCTGTGACAACCACAGTTCATTCCCTTCGACTTGGACTTGTTTATCATCTCCTAATGGAACTTGTGATTTTAGAGTTCATCAACGTTCTTAAATTTCTCTCAATCTCCCGTCATATGATTAGAACACGCGCTATCAAGATACCAAACATCTTTTGACATAACTTGAGGATTTAGATAAGTCATGAAAAGATAGTCTTCATCTTCTGTTGTTGCTGCATATTGTGCGCGCGTATCTTTACTCCAACAATCATCTTCTATGTGCCCATATATACTTTTTGCAACTATTGCATTGAATATTGCTTGATCTGCCACGTCCTCTTCCTCTAAAACCACCTCGTCCTCTACTACGATTATATGAGAACTTTGCTTGTTCCCCCTGAACTTGAAAATCATGTTCTTCTTCTTTGACCACATTTCTGTTAATTGCTTCATGTGTTTGCAACGATCCCAAGAGCTCATCAATAGAGTACGTAGAGAGATCTTTCGATTCCTCTATGGCTGCAACAACATGATCAGACTTGAAAGACAAGCTCCTTTGAATCTTTGCAACCACGATCTCATCAGCCACTTTGTCCCCATATGCTCTCATTTGCCTAACAATGCCTGAGACTCGGGCAAGATATGTTTGTACAGTTTCATTGCTTTTCATGACTGCAGATTCAAAATCTCTTCTGAGAAACTGCAACTTTACTGTAATTACCTTGGCAGAACCTTGGTACTCTGTTTTGAGTGTATCCCATGCCTCTTTCGCTGATTTTGCTGCTGCAATTCTTGAGAATATTGTCTCATCCACGGCTTGTTGGATGAAGAACAAGGCCTTTGCGTCACTCTTCCGATTTTTCTTGTTTGTGGTCTCTTCTGATGTTGAATCTGCACATCCTTTGCCATGAATAAAACTATAACGAGGCGTGGTTGATCTCGTTACATACTTTATGTGCATTGCAACCAAATTTGTTAAAATGTAAATCTAATGATTTAACATGAAGATATGAACAACTTACACGATTTATAAACAGAAGGGATCTAATTTAATTATGATGAGGTCCCTTTACATTTTTGATATATAAAACAGATAGAAATGCATTTAAATTAAGGGGGTGTGTTGGAAGAATGGCAAAGGCTCTCTCTACATGAAACTTAAGTCATGTGTTCGAGTCTTGTCAAAGCCCTTCTTCCTATTCACTAGCTCTTTTTTAATAATCTAATTATTTTATTAATATTTTATATATGCTAGCTTTAACATGTGAGCATCGGTTCAAAACCGAACCGAACCGGACAAAAAATCACACACGAAAACGAGTTTGAGGAAAAACTTAAACCGTAACCGATACGATGTTACCGAGACAAAACCGAAACCGAAACAAACCGACAAAAACGACCGAATAGATAGTTAGCGATTTTTCTTGGTTTTAACCCGAACTGAACCGAAACCGAAACCGAAAACTACAAATATACAAAACCGAAAACCGAACCGAACCGCCTCGGTTTGTCGGTTCGGTTCGGTTTTCGGTTGGTTTTGCTCAGCCCTATGATATTTGTTTATTTTTAACCAAACTAGTTAACTTATCACTTTTAATCAACTTTCCTAATATGTTTCGATCTTTATACAAGTGGTTGATTGATATGCTAATATGTTGATTATTTTTGGTCATTGGTTAAAGAAAATGAAAGCGACGCTTGATTTTGAAAAATACCTGAGACTTAAATTAATCAAAGTTTGTAACAATTAACATTGGTGTCAAGTCGGTTTTTTATAGACTCGCTCGAGCTCGGATTTTACTTATGTTCACCAAATTTGAACTATCGATTCAGCTAAAATCGAGCTTTTAAAATCAGCATAATTTCTACGAATAATTCAAGATATTGAAGCCCAAAGATTTATCCATCGTCTAGAAATATACATGACATACGACTTTTCTAGGTAGTACTTTATAAGAGCCGTTGTGTAGTTTGTGTTGATGAAAGATGTTTTGAAAAAATAAGGTGGAGTTTAGTTGTAGAAATTTTTTCATGTTTTTCTGTTTTTAAAATCCTAATGAAAAGAATGGTTTTTTTCTATAGAGAAGAGTTAAAAATTTTGAAAACATATTTAGATGGGAGTTGTATTTTTCCTTTTAGAAATGGAGAGTAGTAAAATGTGATTTTCAATTTTTCTATTTAAATTTGCGAAAATGAGAATTTCATTTTTTTTGAAAAATATTGGAAAAAAAATAAGATTAAACAAGCTTTTAGTTTTTCCATTCTCAAATGAAAATTTTCTTGAAAAAATTTGATGTTTTTCTTCAACTAAACACACCTTAAACTTTTTACCTTTTGTAGTTTACTTTGTGCGAGTCAATGAAGTAAAAAGATGGTAGGTGAAGGAGTTTACCAATACTAACTTCACAATTTGTTGGGCTTAAGAGTTACCATTTCTTAAATCTATCATAATATACTATTACCTTTGAGTGTATGTGTTTTACTAGCTAGTTCATGTTCTCTTTAAATACCTAACTTCAATTTACATACATTAATTAACTAAAACATGATTATAACACTTACAATAATAAATTGGACCAGTATGTTGTGTTATAAGAATGTTATCAAATTGGGTGTTTATGTTATAAAAGTTTTACTAGTATATGATATAAGCTGACATGATAACACTTATAATTGTTATAATATGCAATTGCACCTTGCACTCTAAGAGCACACGGTGCAATAACGCATTGGGCTCGCAAATCCAACGTGGAGGCTCGCCAAGTGCTCCTTACTGCACCAGATACCTCCCCCGCCAGCGGATTCGCCAGTGGCATTCGTTATAATGCAAAAGTCTGCATTTTTTTCGGTTTAAATGAGTTTTTATTATGTTTGTGTGTTTTGACAATGTATAATGGGTACAACGTACAATGGTGATTTGGCTGCTAATAATGAAGTGGGCTCAATGGGTGTTCTTTTGGGGACTAGTAAAAAAAATGTAAATATGACATTATAGTGTTTAATTTTCGTAAATATGGAATTGACTAAAAAATATATTGTAAACTTAATTTTGATCAATATAATTTTAATATTATTTTTGGTAACCATGGTTTCCGACCTTTTGGCCGATGAATCTTTGGGGTTTGAATCCACCGTCACATAGACTCAAACCAGATAAAACTCTCCTTTTTAAGAGGTTGATATAACCACTTCAATGTTGTTTGCACCTAGCAAAAATTAAATATATGTTTTATATTTTTAGATAACATATATTTGTAAAAATGTAATATTTAGTTTTAATGAATGAAAAATAGTTGGATTAAAAAAATAAAAAATATAATAAAAATAATAAAAAATGTAAGTTAAATGCATATTATTGAAAATAGTGTTTGTTAGTATATGTTGTTGTCCATCCTATGTACTACTAACCAAAGTTTTCAAGATCGGGATCTTACTTATGATAGTTTTTGTCATTGCAAGATCGAGATCGAAGATCGGATCGGAATCTTAAGATCCTAAAATATTGCCTTTATTTTATTTCTCTTAGCCAGTAACCCGTTCACTCGATAGACTCAACCCGATAACCCAAAATCCGATAGACCCGACCTCGATAGACCCGATTCCTTATAAGGACGGGTTGCGGGCTAGTTTTTATTTTTTCAAACCCCCATAGATCCGACCTGATAAGTCTCAAACTCGACCGATAACCCGATCTGCTTATTTAGTTTCATGTTGATTATTATTAGTATCATCTGGTCGACACCCACCAAGTGTTTGATGAAATCACAACTTTCGTTGTTTCTGTTTTTACTTTTATGTAAGGCTGAGCAAAACTAACTGAAAACCGAACCGAGCCGAACCGTCCATTTTCAGTTCGGTTTTCGGTTTTGTATATTTATGGTTTTCGGGTTCGGTTTCGGGTTAAAACCAAGAAAAATATGCCTAAACTATCTATTCGTTTCGGTTTTTGCTCGGTTCGTTTTCGGTTTTGCTCGGTTCACTTCGGTTCGGTTTTTGGTTCACGTTTTCCTCAAAGTCGCTTTTCGGTTCGGTTCCGTTTTTGTCGGTTCGGTTATGGCCCGATGCTCAGCCCTATATCTTATGTGTTGTCTGTTACGGAATCTGATTGTTTTTGTGTATGTTATAGTGATTTTAAGTTTGCTATGTCTATTTACATTGGATTAGGTCTTGGTTATTTGTCTGTGTTTTAGAGTGGTATTGTGATGTTTGTTATGGATTCTGATTGTTTTCTGCACTGTATCTTCTAAATGATGCAGTAATATTTACATTTAGTGTCTTCATTTTGGAGTATTTACATCTATGTTGATTATCAGGCTTAATTCTGCTGCTGCATTTATATTTGCTTAAATATGAAGGATATAACCGTTAACCTACTTATGTTTGCAGTTGTTCTGACTGTTTTCTTCACCATATTGGGTCAAATTTGGTGCATATACGTCTATGTTTATCTGATTATCTGCATTTGGATATAAGACTTTTAGACTAGTTGATTCATGATTTAAGTTTCACTTTCTGGTCAAAATTGCATTAGTGTAAGCGTCTCCCCATAAAGTAGTATTTTAGGGATGTTCGTCTTTCTTCCATAGCTGATTAGAAGCAGATGTATTAATTATATAGATGATGACGGCACTCTTTTGTCTATAGAAATATTTAGGTTTAGATCGATTGTTGGATCCTAACATCTGACTGGACCAAATTGCCCAATTGTTCCAGCTTGTCTTACAATTGGTAGTTAGCCATGGTAAGGTTAGTTCAGCTCTCATTGTTGAAAAGAGGCAAACTTTGAACATGTTGCAGGTATCAAGGGATTAAAGAAATTAGCTATATTAGAAACAGAGTCGAGGAGTCAGACTGGGTTATGATAATGTTCATCTGAGCCGAAACCAGAACTACTACATGAATTTTATATCTTGTTTGTTTAGGCTTAGGGAAATCAAAAACATTATGTGGTATTGATAAGTTTACTCTGTTATCATGTTGTTTCAGTTAATTAGTTATACAAATACATTTTATAATAGTTGAAACTCCTTTTTGAAGTTTAATACTATGTAGTACCTCGCATTCATCTGAGGATCTTTATCATAGGCGAGTTTAGCTCAAACTTTGACGGTAGTTATGATACACTAACTTGGTTTATTTTGTTGCATGATTATGACAGCTTAATGGAGAACTCGATACAAGGATTGGGGCACCAACATTCTTCACTGCACTTCTGAGATACTTTCCTCCCGAAGTATGATATCTTCTTTTAGTTTGACAAATATCTTCCATTTTAACTCTCGTTGGAACTGAACATTTTTATGCACCATATAGCTTTCAGCAAAGATTGAAGCGGGATTACAGTATGATAGACGTGATAAGTTTCATTATACCGTGCGTGGGAAGAAGGCATTCCCACTGACTCCTGATCAAAGTTGGAGATAATGAAATAGCAAATAAGTATTTAATCCGTGAGAAAAAGAAATAACAATTTGTGACTTGTTATTTATAAGAATGAGTTGAAGTTCTATAAGATTAAATGTTCTAAGATGATTATCAATTCAAACGTGACAATTCAACTCATTGTTTTTTTTTAATTGTTATTTATCATTAAATCCACTTTCGGAATCCATTAGAACAGCGAATTGTTATTTATCATATTTTTACCCATGATAGCAAAGTATTTAATCAAGACGGCCACACTCGCGTTTTCTCTGACTATTTATTAACATGTTTTAAGCTTCATTATATGGGTAATGTCATGGGTAAACTCTTTTTCTCACGGATTGAATACTTATTAAATACTTGGAATCAAAACTTAATGAGCCATCACATGGTCAATTTGCTATTTCATTATCAGAAAATAATACTTAAAAAAAGAAATAAAATCTTAGTGAGGAGATATTTTCCAATTTGCTATTTCATTATCAGAAGATAATAATACTTAAAACAATCTATAAGAAGTTCTATGATATACTTAAAACAATTTATGTGGCTTCAACATATGCATCTAGAAAACAAGCTAAACAATGAGTTGAAGTTCTATAAGAAGTTTCTGTTTGACTTTGCTATTTCCAGCTAAGGTTTCAATTAAAAAAAAAACAATGATGAGCTTTCAATTTGTGACTTAGTTTCGAAGGACTTGGTAATGTTTTTCGTTAAGCGTTTTTAATTGTAAAATTAAATTTGACCAACAGATATTAAATGTGTGATTGTTTAGCTTGTTTTCTAGATGCATATGTTGACAGATATTTAACTAAGGCACACATAATCGATAAAACCACTAGCTTCATGGATGTTCGTATAAACGGGCTAGTTTCATGAAAAAAATCGCAATAGAAAACAAGCTTTGATTGGATTATATAAGGGTTTTAGCCGTACAATAGCAACGTACTTTCGGTTTTGTTCCATATTGGTACGTGAACTTTTTTTTGTTCCACTTAATGTAACGAACTTTCAAGTTTTGTGTTAATTTTCACCAACTTGACCGGCAACCGGGAAAAAAGTTTTGTGTTAATTTTCACCAACTTAACGAACTTTCTAATGTTCTATTTTGATACGTGAACTTTTTCTAATATTCCGTTTTGGTACGTAAACTTTTTTTCTAATGTTCTGTTTTTGTACGTGAACTTTTTCAATGTTCTGTTTTGGTACGTGAACTTTTTCTAATGTTCCGTTAAGTGGACCATAAATGTAGCTCATTCCGGTAAAACAAGTTTTACGGTGCAAATTAACACGAAACTTGAAAGTTCGTTACATTAAGTGGAACAAAAAAAAGTTCACGTACCAACATGGAACAAAACCGAAAGTACGTTGCTATTGTACGGCTAAAACCCATTATATAATCCAATCAAAGCTTGTTTTCTATTGCGATTTTTTTCATGAAACTAGCCCGTTTATTGAGCTGGACCAGGGAGCGCAAAAAAATCAGCGGAAGCCCATGTACAGAAACGACGTCGTTTCCTGCCAAAAATGATAGTATTTTTTAAAAATTAAATTTATAAGCCATTTACTGTTCACTAACTTCATAAGGGATAACACATTGGGGATGGTTATGCCTGTAGTTTAGTCTCATGAGGGGATCTGGGGAGTGGAATCAACTTTTTTTGTTTTTTTTGTTTTGTTTTGTTTTACGTCATGACATTCTCTAAGTGCAAGTGAACACTACAATGCCATCTAATTCTGTCCATGGTTACAGAAGCTTATAACTATTATACTTGGAGATGCCGAGTGTTTATCTCACTTTTTAACGTTTTTAGTTATATTTTAAAATAAATTTCATCATGTTACTTCGAAAATCATGAGCATTCAGAAAATGGATTTCTCCTCTTATCATCTCTACAATATACAAAGCCATCTATGGCCTCATTTTAGCACTCTCCTAAAAGATGGCACTACGATGTTTCAATTTTAGTATATGCTTTGGGCTGGTGCGCATAAGCAGAGCATGTAGTGATAACTTCCATGAAGCATGGCCTTACAATTCCACATAACACTGATAATAGTAACCACCATTGTCTTGGGGTATCCTACTAAATAACAATCTTCTTTTTCATTTGTTGCTACATACAACATATTATTAACTGATTGTATAAGATATATCACAAGGCAACAATACTCCACATATACAAAGTCAATACAGATTCTTTTCACTTTGATTATATATAAACTAGCATTGCTGTCAATACTAAGATATCCATTCATTAGATTGCTACATAAAACAACTTTTGTGACATCTAAATCCATATCGCCTATGCATCTTTAACTCAATATATCATTTTATCAATCATAAAAGTATACCTTCTCGACTCACGAAATTATCACTTACGTATGTCCCATAAACACAAAATTCACCATAATTTTTTCTCGTGCAGTTAGCGGGTGATAGTCATGAAGCTCAAACGTATATCAAACGTATTTGATAGAAAAAGCCGCTAGTTTTGGTGTGTTACCTTTTACACTTTACTTCTTAAGAAACTATAACCATTAAATCTACGTAACTCAAAACTATAAACTTACTTAAAGCTCACAATTCAGAACTATATATTCACAAACGTTGTTGTAACAACAGAGCGGACAATAGCCGCACCACATGCATTCATTAAAATGGGATCATTGAGTTGAGTGTATGCATCAGCAATCGAAGGGAGTAAAAAATAGAACATCAAATACATAATAGTCAAGAAAATATTAAACCAAACGTTAAATAAGGTGTACACCTGCTGTCCCTATTGACAAAACTCAACTCGCTAAACGGCTCAGCAAACTCCGGTTTTGCCGAACTTACCGTCCATAGCATATTTGGATCAGTGTTGTAGAATTTATAAGATTCAACTGTGGTTAACAAACTTATAAAGATTAGTCGATGCGTGCATGGTTAATAGATATGCTAGATAGTGTGCAACACGGTCAGTCAGTTGCTCCTGGGGAGGATCGGCTGTCGCGAAAGAGGTGAGATCTAGTTGTGGGAATAAAGTACATACAGTGATAGAATAATTAAGGATCACCGTATGGAGGTGGTTGTCTCGAAATCCTCCGCAAAGATAGAACACAAGTAGATAATCAAGAGATAGAGAAGAGCTGGTGGTTGTTGTGATGTCTGATGAGTGGGTATGTGATAATTACGCTTTAAGCAGAAGAAACTGGCAATTTATCAATATTATTTTAAGTGTATATGTAGGTGAGTATTTGGGTATCAATCAGACTGTGCGTTGAACCCAGAGAGTCAGTAGCTGTTGTTCCTGGAGCGCTGTGTCGCGCGATTGCAATTGTTGTTGTTCTAAAATGGGTGTGTAATTTGCACTCCTTGCGCAACATCGACGTTAAGTGTGCGTCTCTACCAGAGGGTTGTTTGTTTTGGGTTTGAGGAAAATTGGTGGTACTTATGGTATAGAGCTCATGCATGGTTATAATTGTCCGGCTACCGAAATAACCAAAAGCAAAATCAAGGTCAAAATAGGAATTATAAAAATCAAGGTCAAGGGAATAATTTCAATCGAGGGAACAATTTTCAAAATCAAGGTTTTCTAGGTCAAGTTAATCATGCTTCGAATTTTCAAAACCAAGGATTTCAAAATCAACCGTTTCAAGTGCCTAATAATCAAGTGAACGATTTTTCAAATGATTTTTCGAATTACAAGAAGTCTAATGATCAAACGATTAGGAATTTGCAATACCAAATCACTTCGATGAAAGGAGAGTTAAAGAACGAGATTCAAAATACCATCAAGAATCAACAAACCGCTTTGATGAGTCAAAATAATGCTTTTCAAAACACGTTGCAAAATAATCTTCAAAACATGTTAAGTAGTTTCTTTCAAGCCCAAGCCTCACCTTCGGGTACTCTTCCGAGTAATACGATTCCTAACCCGAAGGGCGAGATGAAAGCAATCACTACCCGAAGTGGTGTAGCTTACGAGGGACCCTCGAATCCAACTAAACCTTCCCCGAAAAAGGTAGTGGAACGAGAGACCGAGGAAATAACGGATGAGGAGCAAAATGATTTCCAAGGAAGTACCGCTCAAATCCCACCTCCGGTTATCCCTAAACCAATTCCGGAACCCGAGATTCCGAAGACTTTACCAAAATCAACTCCGATACCGGAACCCGAGATTCCGAAGACGGTACCTAAGGCAAATATTCCTTACCCTTCAAGACGAGACAATCAAAAGAATCGAGAAAAAGCTTCATACCAAAAAGAAAAGATTTTTCAAATGTTTCAAGATTTGCGTTTTGATATAAGTTTTGCGGATGCTTTGTTTTTAATGCCGAGATTTGCTCCTACGATTAGGGATTTGTTAATGAATAAAGAAAAGTTGCTCGAATTAGTGAAAATTCCATTGAACGAGAATTGCTCGGCAATGCTCCTTAAAAAGCTTCCCGAAAAGCTAGGAGATCCGGGAAAATTTCTTATTCCTTGTGAATTCCCGGGAATGGAGATATGTTACGCCTTGGCCGATCTTGGTGCAAGCATAAATCTAATGCCCCTTTCGATTTGGAAAAAACTTTCGTTGCCCGAACTTTCACCGACTCGAATGACTTTAGAGTTAGCGGACCGATCCATAACTTACCCTAAGGGTTTAGCCGAAGACGTCTACGTTAAAGTTGGAAAATTCCACTTTCCCGCCGATTTCGTAGTTGTCGATTTCGAAGCTGATCCCCGAGTACCTCTTATACTTGGAAGGTCATTTTTGAAAACCGGTCGTACCTTAATTGACATTTACGAAGGAGAAATCACCCTCCGTGTTGACAACGAAGCCGTCACTTTCAATTTAGACCAACCATGAAATATTCCTCTACGAATGACAAATCGGTAAACTGAATTGACATCATTGATGAAATTTGTGAGGAGTATGTTCCGCAATTGTTAGGATTTCCTAGTGATGATTTTTCAAGTGGCAATCCCACTTCGACGTCCGAGCCATTTACTTCCAAATTTACTTTGGAAGAAATTGATGCTTATCTTTATGTCAAATCAATCTCTTTGGAAAGTGATCATGATGATCGTGATTCGGAGGAAGACATTTATGTGCTTGAACAATTGTTAAATGATGACCCGTTTCAACTTCCTTCGATGGACCTTAAGCAAAGTGAAGTTACCGAGGCCAAATCTTTAATTGAAGAGCCTCCGGAATTGGAGTTAAAAGACTTACCATCTCATTTAGAATATGCTTTCTTAGAAGAAAATGATAAGTTACCCGTTATCATAGCAAAAGGTTTAAAAAACAATAAAAAAGAAGCTCTCATTAATGTTCTTAAATCGCATAAACGTGCCATTGCTTGGAAAATAACCGATATCAAGGGTATCGACCCTCGTTTTTGTACTCATAAGATTTTGATGGAAGACGATTGTAAACCATCGGTGCAAAGTCAAAGACGGGTGAACCCGAAAATTCATGAAGTCATTAAGAAGGAGGTGATTAAACTTCTTGATGCCGGAATGATATACCCGATCTCCGACAGCCCGTGGGTTAGTCCAATCCATTGTGTCCCTAAAAAAGGAGGAATGACCGTCGTTGCAAATGAAGAGAATGAATTAATTCCGACACGTCTAGTTACCGGATGGAGAGTATGTATCGATTATAGGAAGCTTAACGAAGCGACTCGTAAAGATCATTTTCCTCTTCCGTTCATGGATCAAATGCTAGAACATCTAGCCGGCAATGAATTCTATTGTTTCTTAGATGGTTTTTTAGGATATTTTCAGATTCCAATTGATCCCCATGATCAAGAAAAAATGACTTTTATGTGACCGTACGGTACTTTTGCTTATCGTCGTATGCCATTTGGATTATGTAATGCTCCTGGAACCTTTCAACGTTGTATGATGGCGATTTTTCACGACATGATAGAAAAGACAATGGAGGTGTTTATGGATGATTTTTCCGTTTTTGGTGATAGTTTTGATTCATGTCTTTCTAATCTTGAACGAATGTTAAAAAGATGTGAAGACACAAATCTTGTCCTTAATTGGGAAAAATGTCATTTCATGTGTAAAGAAGGAATTGTTTTAGGTCATAAGATATCAAAGTCCGGAATTGAGGTCGACCGAGCAAAATCGATGTGAATTGCGTAAACTTCCCTCATCGGGACTACGTTAAAGGACGTTAGAAGTTTTTTAGGTCCAATTGCGGCTTTTACCGTCGTTTCATTCAAGATTTTCAAAGATTTTCGACCATTAAATCCATTCTGAAAAGACACACATTTGTATTTTCTTAAGAATTGTATAAATGCTTTCGAAACCTTAAAAAGAAGGTTACGAAGCTCCGATCTTAGTTGTCCGGATTTAGAACCTACCTTTCGAAGGATGTGTGATGAAGCGATTTATGGATTGTGCGGTTCTTGGGACAGCGTAAGGACGAAGCATTTTAAACCGATTCATTATGCTAGTAAGACAATGACGAAGCTCAATTCATTACACTGCAACGGAGAAGGAGCTGTCGCCGTAGAGTATGCTTTTTGAAAAGTTATCGGCATATATTGTCTTATCTAAAAAGCATTATTTATACCGACCACCCCTCTTGCTTTAAAAAACTCATGAAAACAAATAAAGAGCCAGCCAAGGTTGCTTCGAATGGGGTGTTACTCTTACAAGAATTTGATATCACATTTCTACAAGAAAGGGGGGGGGAGTGAAAATCTAGCCGCCGTCATTTGTAAAGACTGAGAATCCTCACAAAGACATTTGGAAACAAAGACATTAACGGACACTTCCTTAGAAACTTTGGAGTTATATCAACGAAAGTACCCATGGTGCGATTTTGCTAATTTCCATGCGGGGAATTTTATCATAAAAGGAATGTCAATCAACAGAAGAGGAAATTTTTCAAAGATGTAAAACATAATTTCAGGGATGATCCCTACCTCTTTCGTATTATAAGGACATGACAATCATTCGAAGGTGGTGTATCTGGGACACGAAGCTTTGAAAATCCTCAAGCTTGTCATGAAGGACCTTACCGGGGTATATAATAGTACCAATTCTCCCGCTCAAAAAAAGTATTGGAGCCGGTTTATTTTGTAACACTATATATCGAGAAGCTCTATTCAATGTTTCAAGAATTTGTGATACGTGCCAAGACAAGGCAAAATTTCTCATCGTAATGAATGCCTCAAACGCTATCAAGTTTGTGAATCTTCGACATAGGGGTATCGATTTTTGGGACCTTTTCGTCATCCAACGCGGAATACGATTCTTGTAGCAGTCGACTATCTTCGAAATGGGTTGAAGCAGAAAGGCGATCCCTCCGATGCTCGTGTAGTTGTGAAAATTTAAATATCTTTTTTTGCCGATTTGGAAAGAACCGAGAGCTATAATAAGGATCGTGGGACCCACTTTTGTAATGATCAATTTGCCAAAGGTGATGTCGTAAATATGGAGGTCAACATCGTTTAGCTTACCGTTACCACTCAAACGAGTGGGTCAAGTGGAGGTTTCCAATTGTCGGTCTTAAGCGTTTTCTTGAAATAACTGGTAGGAGAAACCGTGCCTTCGCCTGGTTCTGACAGCTAGACGATGCTTTTGGGCATTCCGAACGCTTTCAAAACACGTCGGATGCACACCCTATAGCTCGTTATCGAATGGTCTTGTCTATTTTACCATTCGAGTTAGAACATAAAGCGTATTGGGCTCTTGAAGCGACGTAATTTTGACATCAAAAACGTGGTGATCAACCGAAGACTAGCTAAATGGAACTTAGACGAGCTTCGAGATAAGCTTATGAGCATTCATTAATCTAACGGAGAAGCGAAGAAGTTCAGACTCAAAGATCAAGAATAGGAATCTTCAATGTTGGTGATCAGTTGTTTATAGCTTTAACTGCCGGTTTAAAGATATTCTCGGAAAGCTTAACACTCGTTGTCTGGACCTGTTTTATAGTGCTCTCGAAGTTGTTCGCTAATAGGTCAGTGGAATTATCGAACCTGATGGCCTGAATTTCAAAGTTAATGGTCACCGTGTGAAACATTACATCGGAGGGGACATATCGCCCAAGGTAGTCCTGGATATCCATACTCTCCCTAAGGACAACTAAATTTAGGGATCGAGTCGAGCTTGTGCTGACTCGCGGTGACAAGAAACAAGCAGGCTTCGTGGGAGTTCTACCCCAATGCGTATCTTTTCTATTTGCTTTCTATTTTGTTATTTAATGTTTGTGTTGGAGAGGCTTGTACTCTTTCTAATTTCTCGATGTTCGTTGCTTGTTTGTTGTGATTTTTGTAGGATCGAACCAACAAATTCTTTGAAGCCTCTCGTGTCCGGTTGATTTGTCCCGTTCTACTAGAGCTTCTCATCCTTTGTGTAGATTTTAGTTTAGGTGGATCCATATCCTTCATCATTACTCAATTAAGCGTCTATCTCTTGCATAATTCATAATGCTTAGATTTACGTAGAGACCGGACTTTAGAAGATGTGGAGGACAATGTTAGTAGTTCTTAGTTTGCGGAAGGGAAATCTATCGATTGATGTTGCGTGCATATTGTTGTGTTACTCATGTACCGTATTCCAACTAAAAATAGCAATAAAATTTAGAATTTTTTAAGTTCTTAATACTTAAAATATATCTATCTATATAATATTATATTATAATATATATATAATGTTAAGACAAAAATGTAGGGTTTCGTTGTAAGAATAAAAAAGTACTTTTTGACCGATCGTTAATGTAGAGTTCTAGCTTTCTTCCCTTAGCAATTAGTGGATGTAGTTTGTGCTAGTCTCACATAGACTTTGAAATATGCAAACTTGAATCATTAGAAATGAAACTTGTGCTAAGCTATGTGAGATTTTGAAATATGCGAGTGGAATGTATTTAGGTCAGTTGTTTGGCGGAATCTTGTACCTTTGCTTAGAGATTTTAAATTGCGAAGAGCAAGAAATGATAGTGGTAGTTTTTAAGTATGATGACTAACGTAGGAATAGTTAGATTTCGTTTCAAGCTCATATGTATTAATTGTGGATTTTTCTCCCATTAGGCGTTGTTTATCAGCTCTGGTATTATGATAAAAGTTTAATAAATAAAGTTGAACGGTTTTGTTGGTTAATTTTTAGCTAATCGAAGTTTTTTAGTTCTTTGTGATTAGGATGAGTACACATCAGGAAATACTCAAATTTGGCTAAAAATGCAAGAAAATAATAAATGAATAAGTATCTTGCCAGATTTCTTCATCGTGACGGAGGCGTGCAATGTTAGCAGTTTTCTCATATAAGGTGGGGGTGCGGTGTATAAATAGTAGAATAACTCTTGTGACTCGCTTATCGATGTGGCTTCGAGAAAAAAGGCAACGGTCTTACATATATATAAATCATCGAAGTCAAATATGTTGCTCATCTTGTCAGAGTCGTGGCGCTGTGTAGCTTTTAAAGGATTGAGGTTAATAATGGTTGCTTGAATTTTGTCTTTTTTTTGCTTAAAAGAGCTAAGGGTATATGGTTGCAAATAAGATTGGTCCATTCATGTCTAAAGAGCCTCTAGGGTATTTAGACATGAAGGGTGCCTTGCTTAAGTAGCCTAATAAAGCCACAATTCTTGGTTGCCTCGATGTGGAATTTATTTTTGATGACAGATTTGATCTTTTGAAAAAGGTCTAGGAGCTAATTATTGCATTTTTACGTTCCGCTTTTATTTTTTAGAATCAAATAAGTATCGCGAAACCGCAGAAGTTTAAAGAGACCTTCGGGGTATATGATCTTAGTAAAATCTTGAGATACAAAAGTAGGCATTTTACGGAGGAAAGTAGAGTACACAGTTTATTTGTGAGTAGTTATTAGTGTCATGACTTGTATTTATAGCAAATGATCTGTTTTTAAGCTTAGCATGGAAAATGTGAAAAATCGGGGATGATGAGAGTAATCTTTTAGGACACTTTAAGATTGTGCTTTTTCTTTCTATGATCCTTAAAGTTACCAATGAAGGTTAATTGAAAACAATACTTATGTCATAATAATAAGTTGTTACCACAACGTTAGGTAGTTAATTGGTCAAGAAAAATCATACACAGAGAGAACAGATATGTGGAAAATGGCAAAAATCGGGAGTTTTATAACTTGTGATCTCTTATTTCTCTCTAAACAAAATCTTGCTACTTTTCAACGGTTTAGTTTGGGGGAAGTTTTTGAGGTATTTGGTTATAAGGCATGTGATATTGCGTGAGGACACACAATCGTTTAGTTTGGGGAATTTTGATAAGTGTAGAATACACATATCCGTTTATTACTTAAAATAGCCCAAATAAACCCAAAACAGACGCAAAATCTGGGAAAGAAATTGCTGTATTTATGGTTTGTTTGTGTATGCAGGTATTGTATGATATCAAAAATCACATGAAAACCGTAAAAATAACAGCAAGACGGACACGGAGCAATCAGAAGAGTACAAACAAAAAAAAAGCTGAAGCAGAAAAAATCAAGCCGCTCAATCAAAATCAGCAAGAAAAATAAAGATGGTTCAAATAAGTAAAATACAAAGACAAATCCTCAAAATGTTTCACTTTGGTCCCTCAACTCTCACAAAAGTCTAAAAATGTCCCCTCCTCTAATTGGGCCTTACCCGGATCTAGCAAGCCCATAACTAGCCCACTTTCCTTTAATAAAAACCCCAAGGGCCAAACTTGCAATTTTCGTAAGTTACTTATAACTAGAAAAGAAGAAAAGGAAGACAAGGGCCAATTATGTAAACTCTCGAACCTATAACAGTTTTAATTGTCGAAAATAGGGCGCGAAACCCATTTACTATTCACCCATCGTCCCACTTTCACCCCCTTGGTAAAACAAAGGGCAAATAAGAATTAAAGGGTGCGTTAGTCAATTCAGGGAAGCCCAAGTACAATGGCGAGGTCATATCAGTCAAATCAAGGGTTACTTAAGTCCTTCAATCAAGGCACGTCATCAATGGAAGAAGACAAAAGGGTGTGGGTTTTTGTGCTAAAACACTACAGAAAAGAAGCATAAATGCATCCAAAGAGCTGACACGCTTGGCAATCTTAGGTGTCAACAATGATCAAACGGCCACGCAATTAACGCCACTGATTAGAAGAAAATGAAATGGCAGAGTTAGAGGGAGTGTAAGGCAAGGCAAGAGGGTAGAATCTTTCCCAAACGGGCTATAAATAGTGCTAACTCTAACAACACTAAAAAAGATCGAGTTTTTTTTACATAGGATTTTTAATTTTAGTGATAGTTTAAATTTAGTTAATGTCGTTTTTAATAATTGTAATTTTCCTTTAAACGTATTGTAAAAAGTTTTTAATGAAAATTAGTTTTATAATCTTCTCCAAATTTCTTTTTCATAAGCCTCTAATAAGCCAAATTGTCTCAATAAGCTAAGAAGCTCATCTAAAGCTCTTTCAGTCTATAAGCTGAAATAGAGCTTATTTTAATACTGAATTACTCTTACCTAAACCATTAAAACAGTTAATTACATTGATCATGTAATTCATTGGGGGATAAGCTTTTTGGAGGGGATCTTAACTTGAAGAGATCCCAAGGACTTTACCTTGCTTATTGTTAAGCTAGGAGAGCTTGGTAGCTGCTCCTTACTTGAGACGCCTTTTGTTTAGCTAAAGGTTCAAGGCAGCTTCTTTTTCTTTTTCTTAATTTCAGTTTACACTACTTAGTTATAACTTTAATGCTTATTATTGCTTATTTGCTTATTCTCTTTGCTTATTAGAACTTATTTTAGTTTAATTTAGCTTAATAACCTTAGATGTTCATCTGTTTTTGATTTTGATAGATTAGATCTTTGTTTTTCATAAATTTGTCATAAAACTCATAAAAAGCCAAAAAAATTATTAGAATAGACTCTTAGATCTTGCATTATAGCTTAATTCAGTAGTATAATTTTGTTTAAATTAGTTGTTAAAAGCTCCTAGTTATCTGGGTTCATAGCCTTGTTAATTAGTTTTGCAATTTAAAGCTTTTCTAAAATTCTGTCTAGTGGTAAAGGGGTGTTTGGTTTAAGCATGTTTGACCTCTAAAAGTCAATATTTCTTGTGCAATTTTTTTGAGTCAGCTGAGTTTTCATTTAAGATTAGCTTTCATTTAGTTTTTTATAAGTTCGATTGCAAGATTAATAGTATATGCGTATTATCTTTATTCTAGCACCAGGGCATTTTTCTTTGAAATTCACTTGTGAATTTTGATCTAACGCCCTCAACGGGCTTAGATCTTGCTTGTAGCTTGCTTCTGCATTATCACTTTATTTGAGTGTGTTTGATGCAGACGATTCCCTTTTGGAAGCTGACTTTTTGGGTTTGCACTTGTGCAAAGTTGGCAACAGTACTAACCAAAAAGTTAGTACTGTACCAGTACTAAAGACGGTTTATATGTGATCATAGTTAGTACGGCCCTTTTAGATTGAGTTTTTAGTTAGAGTAATAACTAGGTCTTATGTTTTTGTAGATTCAAGTAATAATTAAGTCGTCGTTATAGCTTAATTAGCGAATAAGTCTTAGATTACCTTTCTATAGCTTATTTCCAGTTTAAATTAGCTGTCAAAGTCACAACAATTCTAAAACACCAAAAACAGTAGTCAGTTTTATGTTAGCTTTTAAATCTTGTTCTTAGCTTTAGTTCTATATTTTAAGTTTGAATTGTTGTTATTAGTTGTTTGATAAGCTAGCAAAGTTAAGGTCCAAATTGATATTGGGTTTTTAGCTTAATTGGATTTAGTGCCTTTAAGTTTTTTGCTGAGTTTAGCCCTATTCATTAACATTTAAGTTGCTTTAAGCCCGCTCCCCCCCCCCAACCCCCCCCCCCCCCCCCCCTAGCATCAGCTTCTATTTCTTTTCTTTTTTAGATTAAACACATTATAGGTTTTTAGAACCTTTTCTTTTTTCATTTGAGCTTAAAATGAGTTGTTACAAGCTTTTAAGTAAAAATAAGCCCAAACCCTTACTTACTGTAATAGCTTATTGAGAAGCTCTTTTAGAACTTATCTTTGAGTTTCATCCATAGTGCTTTTGTTAAAGTTGATCTCCCAGTTTATTCCTACAAAACTTTGTTTTGAGTTTTGAATTTTATGCGTTTTAAATTCACCTTATTTTAAGGCTCATTTGGATTAAGTTTGTTGCGGGGTAGAACTCAGGACCAGTCATGTAAATTTTTGTTTTAGTTGTTACTTATTTATATTTGCCATTAAATGTTTTAGCCCCGTTAGTCCTTAAGTCTTTAACACAGTTATTCCCTAAGTTAGTTTTTAATTAGTGTTATATTTTGAATTATTAATTAGGGTTAGGTTTTAATTAGTTTAATTAAACTTTTATAAAAAGATAAAAATTAGGGCTTTTATTTTTATAAAATTCCTGCACTTTTTCTTTATTTAGTATAATTTTTATAAAATTTTTAGGATTTTTATTTTTAATAGATTTATTATTTTTATAGTTTTTAAGTAGTTTAAGTTTTAGAAAAATCATATCTTTTAATCTAAAAAGCCAAAAATAGTTTTTCTTTTTCCTAAAATTTTCTTTTATCCTATCTTAGGTTTAGAATTTTAGTTTACATTTTTAGGGGTTAATTTTAGTTTACTTGCTTAATTGTCACGTTTAATTCATTTCCCGGTATTTGTTAAGTGTTTTAATTGTTTTAATTTGCTTGTTTTAATTGCTAGGTTTAGAAAACCCAATCAATCTTCGAACCCATTCAAATCAATATCCAATATCAAGCGAGGTTTTAATTTCTCAAATCATTGGAAAAACGACCCGGGAAATCATACTTCCCGGTAAAGATACGTATATTATATATTATATATATATTTTTTAAAGAGTGAAATTTCCTTAGGGAATTTTCTTAATTGCTCTTGTTGAAATATTATATTATATATAGTGTATCTTTTTAAACGTATCACTAACCCTTAATTTTATATTTATTTTACAACTTGGTATTATTTTTTTGTCAACTCTTGTAAAATTAAGGGGGCAAAGTTAATGTTCATCTAATTAATGTAAGTTATAATAATATTTTTCTCCAGTTATTTTCATGACAAATTTAATCACAAGGTATTTTCAAAAACTAAGTGCTTTCGTATTAAAATAGGGGGGAGAAATGTAATAAAAATTGTCTGAAAATAAATTAGGGTCTTATCGACATTAAGGCTGAAACTCTTCGGAAAGGTTTTATGGTTAACGATTCTCATACCCTACAACATATTATTTCATGACGATTCTGAAGTCATAAGGTGGTAAGGTTAGGAATTAGTCCCATGATCAAACCAGAACCGGAGGGATCTAACAGGAACTTCATTAGTTGAAATAGCAATCCTTATGTATGATAGGCGATGAATGGTATAGGGAATAATGCCGACTAAGATAGGGGAGAAAGTGGGCTACACTGGGAACAAACAAAACAGGTGTTAGTAATGAAGTCTGGTAAGATAGAAGGTGGTTGAAGAATGAAAAAGAATTTATGATAAAGGGTCTAAAGAAAAGAAGCCCTGCCCTAACACCCTTAGCAGGAAAACAGGTCAATTCATAATTATCGTTTTCAAAAGATGAATTCTGATATTGAAGACGACATCATGGACCCAGTGATGCAATGCACAACCCTTCCTAGCCATTCAAGTTTCTCTCAACAAAAACTTGTCTCATTTGTCACGAAGATACACACGACTTATATTGACTTTCTCACTCTAAGTTAGTTGATACTTGAATAGGGGCGTCTGTCAGCTAGAGTACTAAACCTAAAACGGCGCTATCGAGTCTGAGCAGAGAGATCAATAAATTAAGAAGCTCATTAGGACACATTCTATTACAAACACTTGTTGAACTCACTAAAGTTCACAAGATGTTTAACTAGAGTCCTACACCATTATCATTGAGATTTTGCCAGAACATCCAAATTGATATTAAGTATTCACCGTGACAGATGGATTAAAATCCTGCTTGAGCGAAACAACAAAAAGCTCTTTGGTAGGTGACTTGCGGATCGTATGAAATCAAATTGTGTCTCAGGAAAGAAACGATGGTGCGATTCATGTGAATCAAATTGTTCCAGTAAATTGAATTGACGGTTTATCAGAAAGATAGTAACTATCTGATTCACTCATATTCGTGTTGTTGCTTTGAGACGTTACGGTAATGAGAATAGAAGCATGGTAAATCTTAAAATACATTGTGTTAGAAGTATACGCTTTGAGCTGGAATCCCTGTAAGGAGTATTCTTTGATCTACTGATCACAAAGTACAATAATTATATGTAAACTGGTCATACGGAAACCAGAGTTAATCAAACTATATTGGGCAACTGAAAAGCCATATTGTCCAAACGCTTATGCTACTGTTTTATTTCCGGATTCTATAAGATGGGATGGCGATGCCTCATTCAGTGAAGTAGATTATTACAACATGCTTCATGCTAAACACAAAGATCATATATAAAGCATCAAGATTCAAGAATCAGAAAGCTTAAGAATTAAAAAGACAAGTCTTCCACAAAACTTTGATATAAAAGATCTTCCTTTAAGATCTCCAAGTCTATCAATGAGAGATTGTTGCAATTTCAAGATGATGCAAGTATGAGATGTGGTCAAGAACAAGACGCCGGGCTAGGACGTTCAAAGACTGAAGCGATAAAGATTAGAGATCTCGGACGTAAAGTCGAAGTCGAAAGACATTGGAACAAAATTAATAAAAAAAAAGGTGGCTCAAGATCAAAGATCGCATAACATGAAGGAACAAGCCTACAAAGTTGACAGAGACAAAGATCACAAGACCTTAACGACATAAGCAATCTCATTGGACTCATAAAGGAGTGTCACAATGAACTCACTTCGGGGGAGACTGTTAGCCTTAAAATATTAAGTCGAACAAGGAAGTTCGTTCATTAAGAATATTAGGTCTTAGTCATTTAATTAAGTAACGTTGTAATAGGATAGATCGGGTAAACGGGCTCGCTTATGTAAGCTAATCGGTCACGTGTATCGGGCGAAAGCCCAAGTATTCCCGAGTCCAGCCTGTAGAAATACTAAAGGCATGCAAGCCTTTTAGTCTAAGTATAAATACACCTCTCCAAGGAAGGAGAGGTGGTTGGTTCATTTGTAAACTTTAGTCTTGCAAGTAAAATTTACATTCCTTGTTTCTCTCTCTAATTTCTCTCTACTAAATCTTATCTAAACGTCTTCTATTTTTCTTATTTTCTTGTATACCCATGAACAACGTATGAATGTTGAAGTGACTCAATTGGGTATTCGACGCAGTAAAGTCGATTAAAACGCTTTCACGGTTGTAAACATAAGTCTAGTGAAGAGTACTCGTATTATTGATCTAATAATATTGGAGCATTTGGTTTTATTCATTGTTCATTCACAATTACTGTTTTATTCATTGTTCATTCACAATTACTGTTTTATTTATTATACTTCTAGTATTAAGGTGTAGGATTCCGCATACACTTTAATTTAACACTACAAAGTTTCTACACAAGTTATTTGGGATTGATCAAGGTAATTTAACATTAGACCAATGCTAAGGAATTCAATTAGATTAGATCAACCAAGGGTAACAGAGCTTTTGCTTTGAGAAACTTTGATCTAGAGTATGGATTTGGAATCAGCCAAATAGTAATACTACTGATAAGTTACCACACTCAACTAGGTGAGTATGAGATGTGGGTGATAAGAATCAAGCAGTACTTCCAAGTATAAGACTATGCTCTATTAGAGGTCATAGAAAATGGTAACTCATGGGTGTCTGTACCACAAATAGCACAAGAGAATGGTACTTCAGTTACAAAGATGTCAGTGCTTGTAACTGCTGAAGAAAAGACCAACAAGAAGAATGATGTGAAGGCTAGAAGCTTGCTACTCATGGCTTTTCCCAATGAACATCAACTTACTTTCAATCAGTACAATGATGCTAAAACAATGTTTGCTGCTATCGAACACGAATTGGAGGTTTGAAGCACTAAGAAAACACATAAGACACTTTTAAAGCAACAATATGAAAATTTTAGTGCATCAAGCACATAGTCTCTTGACTCTATCTTTAACAGACTTCAGAAGATTGTTAGTAGGCTTGCAATTTTAGGTGTGGTCATCTCTCAAGAAGACTTAAATTCAAAATTTTGAGCAGCTTGCCCCTTGAGTAGAATGCTTATGTTGTAGTTGGAAGAATAAGGCTGAATTGAAAACAATGAGTATGAGTTTTATGTAGAACAACGTTCAAAAATTGTTGAACAAAATGTAAGAAACTGTTGGTACATTAGTGGTATCCAAACTTAGCTTCATGACTGCTTCCATGCACTAGTAGTAATAATGATGTTCATACTGCTAAACAAGTTAGTACTGCTAGCCCTAATGTTAACACTGCTAGTCCTCAAGTTAGTACTGCTAGCTTCAGTGATAATGTTGTATATGTTTTCATGGTTGAGAATCCCAATGGTTCTAATCTCCTGCAGCAAGACTTAGAGCAAATTCATGAAGATGATCTAGAAGCAATGGATTTGAAGTGGCAGCTCTCTCTGCTAAGTATGAGGGCAAAGAAATACTATCAGAGGACAGGCAAGAAAATTTTCATTAATGCTAATGATACTGTTGGGTATGATAAATCCAAGGTAGAGTGTTTCAACTGTCATAAGATGGGACACTTTGCAAAGGAGTGTAGAGCACCAAGGAACAAGGAGGCTCAATTTAGAAATTAAGACAACACTAGGAAGCAAGGAAACAATGAAGACACATCTTCAAAGGCAATGTTGGCTATAGATGGTGTAGGTTTTGACTGGAGTGACATGGCAGAAGAACATGTTCAAACAAACATGGCTCTAATGGCGTTTTCAGACTCTGAGGTATACAATGATAAAACTTGCTCTAAAACTTATCTGAAAAACTATGAAACTTTAAAGAAACAGTGTGATGATTTGATTGTTAAGCTTAATCAAACTGAATTTACAGCAGCTACTTATAAAAGAGGTTTAGCAACAGTAGAAGAACAATTTATCACATATAGAAAGAACGAGGTTCTTTTTAGTAAAGAAGTTGCAGTTCTGAAAAGAGAAGTAGCTTGCAAAGACTATGAAATAAATGTGCTTAAAAGTGAGTTTGAAAAAGTTAAGCAAGAAAAAGATGGCATTGATTTTAAAATTGAGAAATTTGATAAGGCCTCAAAAGACTTAGATAAGTTGTTAGGAAGTCAGATAACTGACAAAAGTAAAAAGGATTTGGGGTATAGTGCAGTTCCTCCACCTCATCCTTTAATCTATAATAGACCTAAAAAGCTTGATCTGTCTTATTCTGGTCTTGATGAATTCAAAGAGTCTGAATTCAAAGGGTATGGTTATGAGGATAGTAAGAAAGAGTCAAATGTTGTTTGTGATAAGAAATCAGATGATTCTAAGGAAAATTCTGATAACTCTTTGGTAAAAGAACAAGTATCAAAAGATACAAGTAGCTTTGTTAAGTCTTCACTTAATGTTGATAAAGAAACTGTTTTTCCTGTTGATAAAAAGGTAGAGTCTGTCAATCCTAAAAATCATGAAAAACCAGTTAAAAAGTCAGCTAGGTATGCTGTAGGGATGAGCATATAGACCCGAATCCCGGTACCGAACCGGAACCGTACCGGTTCCGTACCGAAACGGTACCGAATC
>BQNB010102805.1:0-24165 GCA_026074375.1 Tanacetum coccineum | reverse complement strand
TCCATTGAGAACCACAATCAAGTTTTCCTAAGGTGAGTTTCTTTCCTGTGGGTCTCCATTGATGACCAATTTCTGCAAATAGTTTCCCCGTAGCTTTCCAAACCCTTTGGGTTTTGGACAAACTGTTGTCAGACAGTTTGTTTTTTGGTTTCCAGATCTGCTTGGTCTTGTTTAGACTGTTATCAGACAGTTTGCCTTTTGGTTTCCAGATCTGTTTGGTCTTGTTGAAACTGTTATCAGACAGTTTGCCTTTTGGTTTCCAGATCTGTTTGTCTTTATGCAAGACAATTCTAATTGTGGGTGTGGCATTCACAGAATTCAAGACATTAACAACACACATTCCATTACTTGCAGAGTTTACAGATTCAGAATTCGAATTAATTACAACACGCTTAGAGTTAATGCTAGAATCAACCCGATTCACTTTTGTCCAAACTGACCTATTTGTCCTAAGGCGTACTTCTACTTCCTTCTTATTCTCCTTCTTAGCAGGCAGGATCCTATTTTTCTTTGTATTGCTTCTAGGCTTTGATCCGCTTGCTTCAGTGAAATCGTTTACTCCTGTAGAGGGAAGCACAGGGATATTAGTCAGTTGAACTCTCTGGTGCACTTTGTGCTTCTGTGTGTTGCTAGAAGAAGTTCCTGGTTTATCACTAAACGTAATTTGCATTTTCCTAGTAACAGGGGTAGAGGGAGGCTTGTTGTCTCTTTCATTGAAACTTTTTGGGCAAGTGCCAATCACACATTCTAGCAATTCCTGAGATAACTTAGTGTATCGGCAAGCATAGTTAAGTGAACTATCCAGTGGTTTAACTACTCTAGCTTCCTCTACAATCTCCCTAACCGTTTCTACACTCTCCTTAAGATGGCCGATATAGTTTAAATGAGCACTCCTATTGTTCTTAAGGGGATGAGGGATGGGTTTAACGTCAATGGCATACATGCCAGGAGCAAGAACTCTTGGTTAATTGAGCTTTTAGACTCTCAATCTCATTCAACATGGTAGATGTCTTTTCACTTGTGTGAGCACGCATGATCTTAATTGAGTCATACAATTCCTTGTAATGTTGTTTGACCTTTTCTAGTTCTACTCTATCGCAATCATTTTGTTCAATAAGAGCAGTGACATCTATAGCATTATAAGGCTCACGACTTCTGTCATTCACATTAGCGACTAGATCTTTCAAGTGTCTAATCACGTTATCTTTTTCTTGAATCTGATGTTCGAGATTCTTGATTTTAAAGAATGAGTTAAAATCAGGAGCTTCCTGTGATGCTTGTGACTTTTTATTATCAAAACTTTCTTGAAGATGTTGATACTTTAATTGCAAATTTAGGTATTCCCTTTCAAGTTTTGAAATAAGTTTTGACTCATCATGAACTTTAGACATGTCAGCTTCAAGATCTAGACAACGTGATTTTTCCACATCATACAGCAGTTGAGTCGACAAACAATTAACAATCAGATTCTCATTTTCAATGAGAAGGTTTTTCTTTTCAATTTCAGCACATTGCTTGTCTACAGTATTCTTGTCCACTTCGTTATTCATTTGATCAAAAATTTCTTCCATTTCTTTAACTTCTTTAAAGAGGGCTGTTTGAACTCCAACAAAGTGTTCTTTAAGAGTTTTGAAAAATGGAATAACTTCAGTGAGGTAACATCTTTTCGTTTGCTCAAAACCTCTTTCCCCCTCTGTAATACCTGTTGGGGTGATTCTAGTTTTGCAAGTTTTGTCAAATTCCGTAAAAAGTTGTGTGAGTACATAAAGATTAATCTTCACTTGACTTTTAGTTGGAAGAATTCTGGGGACAAGCTTGACAGGAGTATTGGGTGGATACACTGTCAATGCTGAAATTGGTTTTGGAGCTAAGGTCTCAGCCTTTTTCCTGTTGTTGTCATCTATGGACCAAAATATCTGTTCTGGGGTCAGATTTCTTTGGGGAGCAAAGGTTGCAAGAAAGTTCTCTTTCGAGTAATCGGGGGGAAAAATCCTAACTTTATTTTCCACACATAGAGGGCTTTGCATTTTCAACAGCATTCTATTCCTAGTTATCTCAGCTAACTCACGCGTATCCTCTGAGTCATGTATGACAGTGGGTGTATGATTGGTAGTGACAAGTACATGACCATTATACAGAGCAGACTGAGCTTGCTTTGCACGAGCGAGACATACGGGATTTTTGTAGCCTATTGCTACCTTGTGCTTTTCATCATAAAATGATTTTGGTTTACACAACATGTGAACTGTTTGAACAGACTGATCCTGTTTGTATAATCTATCTTCAATCTTATCTTTTAGCTTCTTTAAGTCCAAAAACTCTTCAAGGAATTTGTCTTCTTTTTGTTTAAAATCCTTTTTCAAAAGTGTTACTTCTTTTGTCTTTGACTTATAATGGTCAACTGTAGAACTAAGGAGTATTTGTGCTGAATGAAGTTCAGATTTTAAAGAAGTTTCCTTTCTGTTTCGGTCCGAGATGATTATTCTCATTTGTTCATCAATTTTTCGTTCTCTATCAGTTAATTCAAACTTTGCCCGTTTTTCATATTCCCCGACCAGTTCCTTATATCTCGCAAGTTCAGAGGTCACTGAGTCATTCATTACCATGTCTGGCTTATTTGCTAATCTACTTTGTACACCATGTTCATGCATTTCATCGAGAATAGACATCAGTGCATCATTTCGTACAGAAGATGCATTACATTATACAACATGTTCTTCGTTGTCTTCCATATACTGAACATACGGAATAATATTGCTATTACTCGTATAGTCAGCATCAGAGTCAACAACGTAGTTGTGTTGTACATCGTTTTGCATCTCATGTACTTCATGATACTCATTCATATGATCTACAAAGGTATTATGATCTTGTACCTCAAATGGATTATTCGAGTCATATGATGTCCCGGCTTCATCGTAGATTGGATCTTCAGATGTGAGATTTGCCATGAACATGGTCTGTGAAGTGGGACCCTCATCAACATCAGAGTCGAATGCATCACATTCATCAGCTTCAAAAATATGGTCCACATTGAGTGCCAAATCATTTCACGGTGAATCATCACATCAGCATCAACGTTGGCTACCTGTTCCCCTGCTAGAGAAAACAACGACGGTTCTTCATCCATGTATGCCACTCTCCTGGGCTTGCTTTAGTAGCATCTTGTCCTTATGTAGTTTGAATCTTAAGTTGCTTTGCTTGGACATTCACGTGTTATATGCCTATAGTCCGTACAGTTGGTAGACACTTGATAGGTTTGCTTGACTAGGAATGAATCATGCCTACTCTATTTGAGCTCCTACATTCTGCTACACCATTTCCTCTTGGATTGTTTCTCTATAATGGTCTTCCTTGATTAGCTCGCTATTGTATCTTCCACTGAACATCTTGAACCATCACTTTTCCGTTCTTGAACCTTAGCTTTGTTCCTTACATTAGACGTGTTCTTTGTGATTGTTAGTTTGAGGAAGATGTGATCTTACGATGAGTGAGGAGGGCAGTGTGTTGTACGTCGGATAAACTTTCAATCATAGTTTGCTGTTGAGGAATCTTCCTGAGTCCAGTTGAAAGTTGTCAGAAGGTACGTTCTGTGAGGATTGAGGAGACTTGGAATGATTGTGTATGCGATACTGCTGAACTGATGCGTCCGACACTAGTGCAAAGGATTCATTATTTGGGTGACCGAACCTTCCATCATAAATTCTGTTCTCTTAGCTTGCACCTCATGTTGCTTTAAGTGGCTACAACTGATCACAGTTTGACGCTTTCAAACCTTGTTAAGTTTGACTTTAGTTATGAATCTACTCCACTCAGGTCATGTTGTTTACAAACTTTGAGTATAGTGCCATCCTAGTCATAGTCATCTTGTGTTTCTCATGTCCATTAATGAGCTTCGTAAACCTAACGTGTTTCCTTGAATGGTTTCACTGTGATTGACGGAAAGTGTTCAAATTTCTTCGTTTAACTGAGATTCCCTGTCATCCTGTGTTTAACTCAGAACTTCCAAGACTTCATTCTCACGTTTTCCCAAATGTCTTTGGCCTCAGTATAGTGATTATGGTGAGTAGATGTCCTTTGGTATACCTGAAGTAGGATATTAGGATATGGGTTGCACGAATGTCTGCTTCTATCTTTCTTTTTCTTCAGGAGGTCGTTTCAGGTTCTCTTGCACGGTACTGGACATTGTTGAACTGCACCCTCAGTTCTCCAGCAATAACATCTGAGACGTTCCCATCTGAAATGGTCCTTTCTTTGTGGATTCATAATATTCTCTCTCTTATCCTTCCTTGACAGTACTGACGTATACGTTGTTGCCAAGATTCAAAGTCTGTTCTATCTAGCATTGTGTGGGCGTGTATCAGAAACCGGCACATTGGATGTCTTCTTGCTATACTAGACATCTTGTTTTTTATGATTTGTTATGTTATGAATCGATCAATGAGATTAGTGAGTGGTACGTTTTAAAAGTGGTGAGGTTCAACGTATTGTATTTTGAACAATTTTTAAATTTCTATGACAGAAGCTCAACTCGCCGCCAAAGGCTACCAAACCGCTGCAAAGAAATAAGCAACTCGCCGGTGGAATTTTAAGGCAACTCGCTGCCAAGCAACCCGCCGCGAGGAATTAAGGCAACTCGCTGGTGAAATCTTAGGGCAACTCGCCGAACACAACTCGCTGCCAAGCAACCCGCTGCGAAGAATATGTTTAATCAAACCGCCGTTGAGTTTTCAAACCGCCAGAGTTTCCTTAAGATATTTGCTAATAAAATATTCAACCCGCCTTATAACCTGTTGCAAACGCTGGGTAAGCAAAACCGCTGCTTAGTATCAACTCGCCACTTGAGCAAATCGCACCTGTTCAAACCGCCGGTAAGCAAACGTGCCTTAGTAACAATCTCGCGCTTGAGCAAACTCACCCCTAAGCAACCCGCCGTGTGTCAGAGGGTTGGTAACCTACTTAATAAAATAATATTTTTTAGCAAACCGCCGTGAAGAAATTCTGGCAACTCTCCACGAAGAACAACGACGTTTTTCACACAAAATCACCTATAAATCACCCTTCTGAATGATTTTGCTTGATTTCTTTTGCACAACACAATACCATAAGGTAATAGCTACTAGAAACACCCAAACTTTATCAATACAACATACAAATCGGAGATCTTCAAAAAACGAGCTAGAGCCTTCAAAGGTACATTTTTCGATCTAAATCAAGCAAGAAATCGCACATACACACGATCTAATCATCCCATTAGCTCTGATACCAATTGTGGTATATCCTATATCATAACACGGGGTCGATTCTTGGATCTGACTAGTTTCTAGAGAGAGAAACACTAGAGAGAGAATAGTCTAGAGAGAGAAAGTGTTTCTTTCTAAAATGAAATAATGAACTAGCTTGCCTCTTCCAAAGTTGGAAGAGGCTATATATAGTACTTACAATATACCGGGTATTTGTACCCGACTTAAAACCAAAAAACGTACTATTAACTATTAAACTACGAACTATAATAAATAGTAAAATACACGGGGTGACCGAGTCTTTTTCTAATATCTTACAATAGGGGTATGTCTTCCACAAATGTTACAGATCAATCAGGGGTCAGCATTAAGTACCAGGTGGATAAAACCTAGTCCACTCTATTTGAGGTGTCAGACCCTAACCAAAACAAAGGCAATACTTCTTAGGAATTAGTGCCGGATAACCAACCCTTAATCTAAATATATGGAGATTTTCAAATGCTGATGGAAGACTCTGATGATGACCTTAAAGAACTCATTGATGATGACATCTTTGAGGCTGGGGAAGATATGGATGATCCATTTCCACTCCTTGCTGATGAAGAAACCCAGCCTCCTCCCTTAATTGAACAACCATACACTGAATTACAACATATTGAACAACCATCAAACTAACCATCAGTCACCCCCCTGCTAAAGATCACTTGATCATTTCAAGGTAAAACGAAACTACATAGTATGAAGAATCACCTGAACCATCTAAATATAAATCCTCATCAACTTGTCTAGCTTCCAAACCCTTTGATAATTACATGCATGCCAATGAAAGGGTTTTAGCAAAGACTCTATAAGGTTTTCTAGAAGTTCTGTATGCTTAGGTTGCTGAAGAAAACTGGGCAAAGCATTAGGAAGTTGTTGCATCCTATGATGATTTAAAATGGGAAGCTAAAGACTTTCATGACACAACCTTCAAAGTTGCCTCTAACACTGATGCATATCTAAGAAATTTTGATCAGAGCTTGACCAAAGACAAAGCTCAACATGTTGAAGGCATCATCAAGATTCTCACCAACCTTAAGGAAGTTCAAGATGTTGTCAATGGATGTATCCGCATGAACAAGAAAGTCTTGACGTGATGAAGCGTTTTTTATACCAGTAATTCATCTAACTTACTTAAGCTCCTTTACCTTTGGTCAAGAACTTTGACTTTCTAAGTTTCAAGTCCACTGTTGAATATCTTTAGGCAGCTGTCACAACTCAAAATGATCATCTGGCTAAATAGGTTGAGTCTTCTGCTTTACTGGACTAGAGTGTTGGTCCTAAAATGACCAGGATTAAGACAACTCAGATAGCCTTTCAATATGATATTGCATCCTTGAATACTGGCATTGCTGATGTAAAGGTAATAATTTTTAGGACTGAATCATTATATGCCTTCAATGGACAAACTTTCTCGCCCCTTTGAATGTGTGCCATGCCAACTCTTGCCACCACTAGAGTTTATGAAAATGTTGGAGGGAGAGTTCATCACACATTGCATCAATAAGCCCATTTGTTTCTGAATCATCTCTTGATAAGAAAGAAACTCCTTCTCACTTTAAGGGGGAGCAAGCTGACATGGCCACTGAGGAGCATAAAGAAGAGAAGGTTACTGAAGAAGAGCCTAAGGTCACTCAACATGAACCTATTTAGACTATCATCCTAAAAATCCCATATCCAACAAGATCAATCACTCTAGAGGCATAAGTCATTAAACTAACAACACAACCAGTCCCTAAAGTTGGTGGATCATTATTCATGACTCCTAGAGTTAACAAGAGAAAGAACATTGCAACTGAATCTGATCCTTCTACTTTAAATCTTGTAAAGGCATCTATGGAAGTTCATCCAGATCCTAATGGTCTAGTGTTGATAGACTAGGAAATTGATGGCAAGATTGTTCAGCATTCTGATTTGATCAAACTTCAGGGCTTATCTTTGTTAAGAAAAGAGCAAATAGAGCGAGCTGAGATAAGTAGTTGAGCTTGAGCAAACTGAAATAATAAAAATTGCTACTATACGTAGTCTAATGAGGCTGAAGTACGGATAAAAGGTGGTAAAGGACTTCATAAGCATCTAGAGCACACCTCATGGTTCCTTACCCAAAACTCACACTAAAAGCTTCAAGTAGAATAAGTACACTAAGGAAAGAAGAAACAATTTTGTACAGTATGTGTGGACTACCAACAACACAACTCAAGCCTAAAAGAATAACTGCCATTTACCCAAACACAAAACCAGTTGCAATAACAATTTACAAAAATAATGTTCCAAGGAATTTTAATGTTCATAGAAACTTCAAGTTTGGTGATTTTGGCATAAGTGAATGGGATGAATTAAGTGTCATTATTCCTACGAAGAAGAACTGGGTGGTAAGTAAAACTGATGGCTCTGCTGAGAGCACATGTATGAAAGGATTGAAGAAAGTCCTGTGTGAACGTAGACTGAACTTGGCTCTTCCACTTCCTGAACAAGATCCATCACTTCCAAAGAGAAAGACGAAAATAATGAAGTTAGAGCCTAAAACATACATTGCTGGCCTTCACTGTCACAGAGAGCTACCTGAAAGGGTTAAGTTTGTCAACAACCTGGTGATTGAAGAACCTGAACATGGGTTCTTCTTCATAGATGCTTTTGGAGATGAGGCATTTTAGAGGGTAAACTATGTTTGCAAGGTTAAGACTGAAACTTTACTGGGCTATAAAGTGATGGCCTCAAATGTCAAGACCGATGCAAACTAGAAGTTTAACATGCTAATGAGTAAGATGATCAATGATGAACGGCCTGAAAAATTTTAGGATTCCTAAGCAAATCGAGTGAAATTGGGAACCTAGGAATCACTGGTATGTAGTCACTATCTTTATGTTTTTAAAAAGTTTTGTAATAGATGTGGACTATGTAACTGATGAATGAATGATTTACTTTATGTTATCAGTATCCTTTACATGCTTTCTAGAACTCAGTGTAAGAAAAAGCTGTATTTACTCACTTACATTGAAAAACACTTAGGGAGCGTTTGGTTGGGGAGTTTAAAATTACAGAATTTAAATTTCTTGAGATTTAAAATTCTTATCCAAAATTTGATTTTAAGCATTTGCTTTTCCTTGTGGTTGACAGCCCTTCTATGTTGGTGGGGTTCTATCAAGTCTTTTGTTTGTCTTCGAGATCATAATCAATTTTTTTCAACTATCTTTTTGTGGGGTATACTAACCCCACTATAGCTAAGGCAAATTAAACTTACTTCTCACCTTGTATAAAAAGGAATTAATTTTTCCACTAACATCATTTTTTGAAATTTAAAATACCCTAATTTTCTCAACCAAACATGATATTTGCAGATATTTAATATGCAAATTCATTGAAATTG
Organism: Tanacetum coccineum; assembly: GCA_026074375.1. NCBI lineage: Eukaryota > Viridiplantae > Streptophyta > Magnoliopsida > Asterales > Asteraceae > Tanacetum > Tanacetum coccineum. The sequence goes on along the minus strand of BQNB010102805.1, from coordinate 15,516 downwards.
CTCCAATATACTTCAACCAAACAGCCCCTTAGGCTATATTTGTATCCAAATAAGGGAAGATTGTTGGGGCATTGAGGGTTCCAATGATATTTCATTTTGATTTGAATAGGAAAAATGTATATAGTGTTGGATATGCCTTGACCTTTACACATGTCACTGAATGATAGTCATTTAATGGTAACTTTCAAGTGGTTCACAACCCTGAGTCAAGAAATAAAGACTCAAACATTAAGTGATGGCGGCACTCAGTCCTGATACCCATATGATCTCCTTAGAGTGTAATGAGTCTAGATTAAGAAGTCTTAGGAGACTTAAGACTGGACGGGATAATGTTGAAGGGATAGATCAAGTAATTATCCTTTAGTCAAACTATCCTGATAGATGGTTTAAGGAACAAAGGTCAAATATCATCACTGATTGAAAAAGTGTGTTGTCCCTTACCTAGATTAGAATTTATAAAATAGAGACAAGTGTACGTATGTACTGTCAATCAACTTTGGGTACAAGCATATATCTTCTCATGTGGGTTTCTGACCCTACCTTAGCACTATATATATATAGAGTTTTCTAATGGAGTAGGGTTTACGTTTGTGCACTTAATGTTTATCATTCACAAACTCCCTACTCCTCCAAACCAACTAAGTCTCTGAAGCAAGTTTTAGTAGGTTAGCATAGTTGTTAACTCTTTGCAATACTTTGGTTTGCAAAGAGTTATTAGAGATGAGACCACATACACTTTACATTTTCATTCAATCCCCATTATTGTTCTGCAAACAATATGGTATAATTCTTAATAAGATTTATAAAGGATTATATGTTGAAAATAGTTTTGTGTTTTTACATTTAAGTCTTTACTAGTATCAAAACTCTTTTCATTACATTACTTCAAGTCATGGGTTAGTGTATCATAACTTTGTAGTTATTGATGAACTAATTTTATAAAAGGAAACAACTAGGTAATCCTATTCCTAAATGATACAACATTCTATCTTGTATTCTCATATGACACAACATCCTGGTTTTCCAGATTCTATTTACATTTTCATATTCAAATTATATCCTACCAAAAATAATATAAATATAATAATCTCATTCATCGGCATATAAATCGTTTACATTAGATAAAAACTAGCAAGGTTACCGCGCGTTGCGGCGGTGGATAGCCTGTAACACAATTTTCGGCAAACACTATTTGAATTTTATGTTTTCCTTATAATGACTTTACGGAAAACGATAATTTTATATTTTAGTACTTTGACTATATTAAAACTAATTGTTAAGTATACAAACTGTCGAGTAACCACGTTATGTTAAAGCAATGTAGAAGTGTCAGCTCTTAATAATATGGAGACATGAGATCAAATTATGTCGCAAATAGGTAAATATACAATGTGATTTCACTATATATTTATACGATATAAAATCTACTATCTCCTAATAAGAAAATATGAAACTGAAATGGTGTGAGGTTTGTGACGGGGTCATATTTGTTATGTTTTTGAGTTCTTGTATATATCTCTTTTTCTAAAGTAAAACATGAGTAAATGTATAGCAGTTTTATTTTTGAAATTTTAACATTAATACACACGAATGCTAGAAGTTAATAAGTGTTCTATTTGTATGATAAGTCAAATTACTTGCTTCTAATTCTATTTGTATCACAATAAAGTTGTTTTCAAAATAATAAGAACATTTGGTGACACAACAAATATATCTCACCAAATCATATGAAAATCTTTAAACTATTTTGCTGGGAAAAAGCTGTCGTGTTGTACGATGGTAAAACTTCAAAACTTATCTCCTTATAAGTAGTTCATATGTCTATCAATCACCAATACTCTCTCGCTAAAACACATACTCATTTTAGTTCAAAAAAACACTATCTTCACTACTGAAACAAAAACATACACACAACCGTCTCCTAACAGATTTTAGTCAACAACTGCACTTTTATAAAATCTGTATGAGATTGTTTAACAATACCTTGCACTTAATATGGACATAACAGATTTTATACGGAGTAAAACATATCCGCCTTGTATAAAATCAAAAATCAACATTTGTTGAGTCATCGGCGTATTATGGTCCATGGTAACTGCATATATTGTTAAAATTCGGTTGATCGGCTTTACGATGGGTGGTCGGAAAATGGGGTACTTAGTGACATCACTTTCGGAACATAAAACGCCCCGATGACCTAGAACGCCGTACTGTTACATCTACTAACAACCATTGCATACACATCCGACAAGGCGGCAACGCAAACTCCGCCCAGGCACCATCCGTATAAATCATGTGTCCACCCGGCAACACTCCCACGGCGCTCCTCACATTTTCCTAGAAACCATGGTTTTTGAAGTTTGTTCAATAAGGCTGTGAAATTGGGGCGGTAAAGCAAGTAATATAATAATTTGAGGAAAGGTAGGTATTTTTGAAGTTGTGAAGTATTTAAGTTGTCTTTCAAAATTCTTAAGAGGTCCAGTTAAACTATTATTATCCCTTTAGTTCTTTTATCAAGATATCGATTACTAAATTAATTCTTAATTATTTTTACGGTTTTTGCTCCGCTCAAATTAACCAAAATAAATTACTCTAAGTAATATAATAAATCACTAATCAATTATTTTTCACTTTATAATCACATTAATTCACAAAGTATTTTAACACTTAACAAGCATAAAGATAACTATACTCCCTCAGAATAATAATAAAAATAAAGAGCAAATACAAACATCCACACCTATTTAACAATTACAACCCTCAACTCCTCTTCACTTAACTAATGAAAGTGAAGGAAATAGACCCGAGTCGAACAACCGCAAATGGATATAAAAACCACCCGATCTAATAATCTATCAAAATAAATAAGTTTAGGAGCTAAAAGCTTTAAACTTAAAATATTAAGCTAGTTTACTAGACCCTTAAGCTCCTCGCCTCATGAGTAGACCCGAATTCATCTTCACAAAACAAAAAGGTTGGGACAAAATATTTAAACTAAATAAAATTAACCTTTTTTATAAATTGAAATTTATAAATTTGTATTTCAAACTGTTTTACAAATCAGTTTGGGCCAAGCCCATTTGAACGTTATCAGATCCAAAAAAAAGAGAAAGAACTTTTAGAACTAAAATGTAGTTAACGAAATGAAATACGGAAAAGATGTTTTGCTAAATAAGAAATAAGGGCCTTATGAGATAAGTCAAGAGATAAGCTCTCGAGATGGAAAAGTGACAAGGCTTATAAATAAGTTGTACGAAGATTTATCTAAAAGGAAATAAGCTTAAACAAAATCTATTTAACCAATACTTTTAGAACATAAGCTATAAAAACTAAAACCAACTAAATAAGCATTCGAACTAAAGGTGTCATAAGCTTATTAATAAGCTGAGCTAGAAACTTACTCGCTGCACCTTTTTCAATGTCGAAAGCTTATATAAAGATCAAGTAAACCGAATAATCCAACATAAGTAAACCACAAACAAAACTTCTTAAATCCAAAGATAAGCTATTCGAACCAAGGAGTGACAAGGGCTTAATGAATAAGCCGAGTACATGCACTCATCGCACCCTTTTAAAGGTAGAAATAAGCTTTTTAAGCCAATAAACAAACGAAACAGATTTGATTTTTTTAAAAAGAAATGTCTAAAAGACAATAAGCTTAATAAGGCTCTCAAAACTAATGAAGTTCAAAACTTAATGAATAAGCCGTGAAATAAGCACTTATGAACTCTCTTATTTGTTCGAATCGAGCTTGAGAAATAGCTAACAAAGAAAATAGAAAAAAAAGATTTAATAAGCCAAAGCTTATTTGGAAATTTTGAGCTTGTTTCTAGGTCGAATAAGCTACAAGAGGGATTATTCGACTTGTGGAAATAAGCTGTGAGACTCAAAAGCTATGATAAGCTATTGAAAAGCTTTTCACAAAAAATAAGCAAAATAGAAAAAAAAAGGAAGAAAAGAGATAAAAGTATAAGCTAACCAATAAGCATTTCTTATCCAAACTCAAACATTTTTCATTAACCAATAAGCCAAAAAAAATTGTTACAAATATTCTTAATAAGCTAAACAATAAGATACAAATAAGCTTGAGATGAAAACTAAAATAAGCTAAACAATTTTTTTTGGAAGTTACTACTACTAAAAACTAATGCTAACTAAAAAAATCATGAGCTGCTGCGTATTATACCTTTTATATTTAAAGGGTAAGATCGTTCCAACGATGGTGATTAATTCATGCACTAAAGCCAATACCCGCCCGACAAGGGGGTCGATTTTCGACCCATTTTTGAATAAACGTTTTAATTGTGTAACATTACTGGCCAACCATTTACTAATTATACATGTCTCTTTTGATTTTACTCATAATCTACTCTCTTGAAACACACACACGCGGATCCACTCCTCCATCAAATCCCACCGGTCACCACCGCCATCGCAAATAACTCCGGTCACCAATTACTTTCTTCGATGTCGCCAATCTCTTTGTTGCCACCGTCCATGGTGTGTGGCGATGTGGATCAGTGTGTGATGATGGTGAGTTTTGGTGTTTTATGGCGGTGGTAGTCTTTAAGCGGTGGGGATGGTGGTTGAGAAGACGAGTGCAAAAAAACTGATACAACCATCAGATAAACATGTTTTAGGTGACATGCAGGTATGTTGTTTAATTTTGTGTTTAACATCGTAAGCAATTTTTGATTTTAAATATAGGTGATTTTTTTCAGGAGTTTCTCGGGGGGACGATTCTTACCTATTAATATTATAGTATAATACTTAATAAACTGTAAAGTTATTTAATTGGTTGTGGGGTTTGCAACATTTTATCGGTTTACCTGTTGTGCTAACCATTTTATGGGTTACTTTTGTTATTGATTTACCAAAAAAAAATGTCAGATTTCATCGCGAAAAAAATACGTTCTAAAAGAATGGTTTTGTAGTTGTGTTTATTTGATTAAACTAATGTCATATTTTAAGTTAAATGGATTAGGGTTGTTGTTCCTTTTGAAAACATCTGATGGCTAATGTCGCTTTCGTTTGTTGCTGCTTTGCGTGCATTTGCGTGCCCGTTCGTGGCCTGAAACTTTTTGTTTGGTTGATGTTGCGTACCTATTTGGTTGTGGTTGCAGCCATGGCGATGTAAACATATACTAATAACTATCAGTCGTTGTGTCCGTTTTGTAACGCTCTTTAGTATAGGTTTCTTTTACTTTTCCTGACGGTTATTACTGTCAAAGGGCTATGATGAACATGAGTTATCTATCACTTGGCTTGGCTAACCTATTGGTGTGGCTGCCGTGTGATAGATTATATAGTGAAAGCTCTTATCTGAGCTCCTGGCTAGGCTGCCTGTTTGGAACTATTATATTAATAGGTAAGATCATTCCTTCGAGGTGATATTAATGCACTAAATGCAATACACGCCTGACAGCGTCGACCCATTTGTTTTTTAATAACATTTTAATTTGTGTAACACATATGTGTCTAACATATACTAATATACGTGTAAAGTGGTAAGTAGAAGGATGGTAGAGAGCGAGAATCACTCACCTCGGCAACCTCCACAGGCGCACCCATGGCTGGCATTAAGTATGTCAATTTTTAGGCAATGATGATTGTATTGTTGTAACATGATGGCTGAAAGCGGCCTGTATCTTGGCGGGGCAACATGACCAGATTCGTGTTTGCAGCCATGGCGGGTTTGCATACTCTTTTATCCGGTTACACATTTGAAAATCTAAGCCAAATCGGTTTTTCAATGTCAAAGTATCATTCTTATTTTTGGCTACTGAGAAGTTATTTTATGTCGTTTGGGTGTTTGGCACGTGTTCGGGTGTATTCAGGAAATGGACAGAAACCTTAAGCTGCCGTTTGCTTATGTGTATTTTGTCGGGTCACATTTGACTTGGCGTGTTATGAATACTACATCCGGGCAACGGCGAGATCATTTTCATCAGCAAAAGCAAAGTGCAAATAGTTTAAAAAGTCTGCATAATAGTTTATAAAGGAATTTTCCTTTTATACATTAAATTTTTAGGGGGATTGTGAAGCTTTTTTGAATATATTTTTCGCCGACCGACTTTCTTAGCAGATAGTAATACTTATAACTTACTTTCAATTAGTTTTTATGTGATTAGAATGATGGTCATATCATTTGTGAGGGACTGAGTATGAATGGCTTCGATAAAGATGAGATTGTTCTCTTCTAATAGCTTCGATAAAGATGAGATTGTTCTCTTCTTAGAGAGGCAACTTAGTACTGTTGCAGCCATAGCGGATGTATCCTCTTGCTTTGATTGTTAGCCTACCTAAGCCTCCTGTAGAACAGGAACCTTTATACGAATTTTAAAGTCGCTGAAATTGGTCGAGTGGTCTTAGTTGGAGATGGGATATAAACGCTGCTTCAGGATTCAAAATGCTATGGAATGTGGTTCAGTCATTTCTTGAACCCAAACCAAGGTCCAACATTCTGCTACATCATCGTTGCAGTAGTTTTTTTGACGCGGGTGACTTTAATCAGTGTTGATCCCACACCTTGATCTTGAATGACCTCAGTGGGAGTCACTTCTTGAATAAATGATTCAGTTCAGTACTTGCTTTTCATTTGAACATCTGATCAGATATTTCCTCCCTGTTTGTAAAGAATCATCTTCAATGGCTTCATCATCTGAATGAACAATCCTAGCTTTTCTCCTTGTTTTGCCAGTCTTGATTGAGACTCTAGCTTCTTGACTCTGAGAATGAGCTTAGTAAATGCAGAACTGTAGGTTTTCTTTGTCTTCCTCAAGTCATCCTCCAATACTCCAATCCTGTCAGAAAGTTTAGTACCAAATTGTCGATTCTATTAAGTTTCAAGCTATACCCTCATCAATTCTATGAGTGAACAGCATGGAGAGGTGTGGTCATGGGTGTAGGAAAGTGGTGTTGTGCTGGCTCCATGTGTATGGTGTGTTGGTGATGGTTGTGTTGGTGATGGTTGTGTTGGTAATGGTTGTGTTGGTGATGGTTGTGTTGGTGATGGTTGTGTTGGTGATGGTTGTGATGCAGCAGCAGTGGTATTATCAGGTGAGTGTTGAGTTGAAGGTTCAGGTGAGGGTGAAGGTGAAGGTGAATGGGAAGGTGAGGATGTGATTCTTGAAGGTGAAGTGGAAGGATCAGTAAACATCATAGATTAGAGGGATAGAGAACTTCCTGGCCATGAATGTCCCTTTGTAGGCTCTTCATGTCGTTAAAAACTTTTGTGCTTAAGAAAAAGGGTACAGGATATGTCTTTGAGTGTTGTTGAAGTTGTTTCCTCTGCATATCTAAGCATATTTGTATGAACCTAGGGTACATGAAAAACTTATGGGGGCTAGAAATATTTGACACCATATGCTCAAAAATCATCCTAGAAAAATTATATTTCTTATTGGTGGCTAAACAGATAACAGCAGTGGCAATGTTACTACTAAACTGCTCCCAAGCAGTTTTCTTTGGCTAAGGAAATGAAGAATATTGTGAATAAGAAACCGTCATTGAGGTGAAAAGACACCCTTTTGAAATGTTAACTTATCTGAATCAGTGTGATATCCCATAAGTGCCAATTGCTAAAATCATCGAGTTGGGAATAGAAAGTAATACCATCTTTATCATCCAACAATTGTGAAGTTGTCTTAAGGATGCTTTAGTGATAGTTCATGGTGTGACCATTACATGGGTTAGCAATATCTTGACTTCGCCATTATCATCAGTAGAAGCTTCAGCAGACCTCCAAAATTATTTGATAAACGAGACAGAACAGGTTGGTTCTTTGTGAGTGGCATAACACAATGTGACTTCATTTAGGAATCGATGACTTGATGAAACTCCTGCTTCCTGTAGATTTCTCTTAAAAACGTACCATGTTGTGCTTGTCCAAAATTCCAAGTTTGCCATGACTGAAAGTGTGAGTTACTCGAGTGGATACATGTCTGTGAAGGATTATGAAGGCTGTGGAGAAAGTTAATTGAGATTTTTAATCGAGATAACGTAGAGTTGGCTTGACCGATTTAAAGAAATTGAGTTTATCGTGATTGAAATTAAATATATATAGAAAGATCACGAAAGTCCAATTGGTCAAACCCTATATCATAGGCATTTGGCGGAAATATCTCAACGGCTCTATTAATTAATGAAAAAAAATTTATTATGCACAAACAGTATAACAGGTTCTCCAATAGTACTAAATTGGGTCTAGCAGTACTTAAATAAGCCTAGCAGTATTTACTTCTCCAACGAATTGCCCCAAAAAGCAGTACAAACTCCAAAACTTTTGTAGCATTCAAAAATAGCATCACACAATCTCTCTTTCTGTTTTTAAGCTCACATTTAATCTCTCAATTCTTTTAACTCACTTTGCACTCTGTTTGTTTTTCACACATCTCTCTTTCTGTTTTTAAGCTCACCAATTTATCTCTCAATTCTTTTATCTCACTTTTCACTCTGCCTGTTTTTCACACATCTCTCTTTCTGTTTTTAAGCTCACCAAATTTTCTCTATTTTTTTGGCTCACATTCACTCAATGTATAGTTTTGGCACAATACCAGCTCATTAATCGGATTATATTTAGTCTTTACCCAATAGCCGTTTGCTTTGGACTACGCCAATGTTAATTGTTAAAAACCATGGTGGCATTGATGACCATATAGTTTGAGTAAACTATCAACTCAATCAACGGATTTGAGAAGTTCTTTTACAGTAGCCGGTTTGCTCTGGACTAGGTCAATTCTCTGATGTCTATAAGACATGGTTGATCTGATGATGTCCCTTTTGTTGGTGGTGTTAAAACCAAAGACACTTGAAGAACATATACACTTACTCCCTCACTATGAACCATTTGTGTAACCAATTTCACACTTCATTGCTTTCCTGAAAGAGTTAGCTCATAAACCTTAGAATATCACAATCTTAAAACCATTGTTTTGTTTTTAGCAGTATTAAATGGTGACGAACAGGATTAACTATAAGACATTGAAATAACTAGCAATTACTAACTATAAGTAACTTTTTGACAAACAGTTTTTTATATACTAGCAGTACTAATTATTAATAGTAGTATTTATTCTGCTTCATTGGCTCCTCCACCAAAAGTAACTAACCTTCATCAAATCTTTGAAATCTGAAGATGGGCTCTGTTTACAGTCATGTGCTTGTGATCCATATCAAACATAGCCCTTGATCATTTAGTTGTGAATTGCTCGGCACATAAAACTTATGAAGTTAGTTTTCTTTGGGGACCAAAGACTACATTATGACTTGGATCTGCTTGTGCATCAATGTAATTATATTGTGAGAAAACCAGTGATGCCCATTAGGTTTGATGGGTTTCCAAACCCATCAGGCTGATGGGCTTCTGTAACGATTTAAACCCTTTTTCCATGACAGTATTTAACATTTTTTGCCTACTGTATTCCCCTAACAAAAATTTTGATTTGAAGACCTTTTTTGTTAAATGTTGTTCTCTTGTTAAATGGGGCCCTTGTGAATTTGTTGATTGTGTTTGATTTGAAAAACATGTCCTTGGTCTAGCTCCAATGAATTAGTTGATTTGGTCCGTGAGCAGGATAAGAAGCCTAACAGTATTAAAAGATTTCCCTGCAGTACTAAAAGGTTCTGCAAGTGTTAAAGACCTAACAGTAATTAACAGGCCTTGCAGTATTCTCCAGTTTTTAGGGCCAGGTCTTTCATTAAGACTGCTCTTGGAGCCATATGTTTTATGTACATTTAGGAAGCTGTTATTTGATTTGATGTGATCAAAACTTCCACAGATAAAACATGCCTTGTTATTAAAAACAAAGTTACATCCTAATTGATTGGATTTTTGACCATTCCAATTCCTTTGGTTTCCTCTAGGTCTTTGTGACCTGTACATTTTTGCATACCTAACTGACCTCCTAACTGGTTTTTCAGGTTTAACAAACCTATGTCATAGTGGCAAGTAGTTTTATAACAGTTTTCCTTTTCTACTTAGGGATAGGCCACATCATCCTTCATCATCTGACACCCAATCTTCACATGATTGGAGCATTCATTATTCTCTCTAGCTTTCTTAGGTTCTTCTTCCTCTATAAACTTGATTAGAGGTCAGAAAAAAACTTTTCTTTCCCAATCTTTGTCTACCTTAAGTAGTGGTTGACATAACAGAGCTAGATCAGTCTTTTGTTGTTGTTTTAACGAGTCATCGTAATTCTCCTTTAGGAATTACCAGACTCTCTTTATCAAACAGTGGTAGGCTGTATACACTTGAATCCTAGGACCTATACTCATTTACCTCAGGTTGTTTGAACTTTCTAGACCTGAATAAGATAAGTCTAAATGTGTTGGTCTATTAAGAATCAAGGGATGAGGTAATAGGACAGGCATTATAACAAACCCTTTTTTTGCTTTTGTTTTGTTATCTGACTTGCTAAACAAACTGATTTATAAGTCTTTTGATGATTTTTCAAACTTTGCAATATTAAACTCAACCACTCATTTTACCTCCTTAACCTTTTTCAAGTTCAGTCCTAAGTAATCCCATTAGATACTCTTTGTGACCTACACTTCTTTTAAGCAAAGCAATTTCCTCAGAAAAAAGGACTTCAGATTCTTTATATTTAATGATTTGTTCTTCTAAAATTGATAAACCTCTTTTGTATGTAGAAGCTTTAAAACTAGCACTCTAATTTACCAAGTAAATCATCATACTGTTTCTTTAGAGCTTTATAATTTTTCAAACAAGATTTATCATTTGTTACCTCAGTATCTAAGAATGCCATGAGTGCCATGTTTGCTTGAATTTCTTCCTCTACCATGTCACTCCAATCAAATCCAGCACCATCTTATAGCACCACATTGCCCTTTTCAGAAGCATTCTTCAAATTCCTTACTGCCTTTGATGAGCTACCTTGATTCCAATTTCTGTTGTCTTTACTCCTTGGTGCTCTGTATTCTTTGGCAAAATGTCCCATTTTATGGTAGTTGAAACATTCTACCTTTGATTTATCATATCCAGTAGTACTGCTTCCATCAATGTGTTTCCTTCTAGTCTTGATAGAACTTTCTTGCCCTTCTGCTTAGTAGTGTCATATTCAACTTTAGATATCCATTTTCTTGGCCAAATCATCATCATGAAGTTGCTTAAGATCTTCATGAACTAGTTGAGACCCTTGTGGTTGAGTGGATAAAAAGGCATATATTGTGGCATCACTAAAACTAGCAGTACTAATTTCAGTACTGGCAGTATTAACTTTGGTGTTACCAGTACTAACTTCAAGATTAGCAGTATTAGTACTGTTTGCACCTGAAGTGGTTAGAAATGCCAAGTTCTTATCATCATTGCTTATGCCAACAGATTTCTTTACCTTTTGTTCAACAATTTTAAAATTGTTGTACAAATCATCCAAACCTATAGTATTAAAATCGGGTTTGTTCATCCAAACTACCACATGTGTATCCCATTCAGAAGGTAATCTCCTCAAAAATTTAACATTTAGATCCTCTGGAGGAGTAACTACACCCAGAATTGCCAATCTACTAACAAGCTTTTGAAGCCTGTTAAAGATAGAATCAAGTGATTCTGAACTTGAAGCATTAAAATTTTCATACGGTTGCTTCAGCAAGGCCTTCTGAGTCTTCCTGGTTGCTTCATTCCCTCCAAATCGAGCTTTAATTGACTGCAAAACATTGATTTTGAGCATCAATCATATTGATTGAGGTAAGTTTTATGTTCATTTAGGCTGCGTGCCATGGAGTAGTAGACTTCTGGCCTTTACTTCCAGTCTTTTCTTACTCATAATTTTTCTTCAGCAGTAGAAGGCACAGTCATCTTCAATCCTGTTGATAGACCAGATTCTGTTGCTATAACAGGAATAGGTACCTATAAATTTCCATTCTCTATGACCTCTCATAGAGCATAATCTTGGATTTGAAAGTACTGTTTGATCCTTATCTCCCATATCTCATACTCCCTGAGTTTGAGCAAGGGAAGCTTTGTCAACGCATTGTTCTGAGGAATTTTCCTAACTCCATGTTCACCTAGATCAAAGTTTCTCAAAAAATAGGCTCTGTTACAACTTGTTGATCCCAGCCTTATCGATTCTTTTCGTAGTAAAGTGTTTGTTACCTTGGGATGAATCAATAATAACAATGGTTGAGACTTTGTTAGTATTACCAAAGTGTCTGCGAATTACATTTGATACTTCTTGTGGTTATTATCAATGGAACAGTAAACTATCCAAAGGACAATGGGAATTAAAAACCATACTGTTTCAATATTATTAGAAATAATATGAGAGTACGCTTGTAGTACTTGGTTTACAAACCTTGAAAGCTATTCTTTCTCTAAAGAGCTATCTAAATACTCCTTAGCACAAACGACCTATGTAAATAAATAAACTCTTAAACTAGGATCTCCTTTTTATACACTACAAGAGTCATTTACAAGATTAAAATGCCCGAACTATTTGGTAGGTGTTACAATTCAGAATACTAATTAAAACCAGCTATTTACATTCCTTATTTTTCTCTTTGCATCCTTATCGCCATGTCAGAGCTTCGAACATCAGCTTAGTTTTAATCTTTTTTCTAGCAGTATTAACTAAACTTTGGCTTATACGAGAAGTACTAAGTTTCTTCTGGCTTCCTAGTACTACTCCATTAGTGACGGTTAGTATACTTTGGCAGTTTTTAACTCTTGTGAGATTTATTGTCCCCTAACAATCAGGGTGAAAATTCTGCCTTTCTATGTTGGGTTATATACGGTTATGCTAAACTCGCCTTTTTACAGAGTGCAAAACATTGAGCACATAATATCCAGGAAGAAGACACATCTAATGAACCTAAACAGGCGTTATCCTCCGTAGTTACTCACAAATTTTTTGGTGGTGTGTTTCATTCGTTGGAATGTTTAAACATTTGTTTTGCGGGGCTTTGGGAAGTAGAAGACCAACTTGAGGATCTTTACGGTGTTCTGAAAACTAGGGTATATCCTTTCTCTAAATAGCTATTTTCTCATTGTTTCCTATACTTTAATTATTGTCTCTAGTTCATTGGCTCGGTTATCTGTGTTCTGTTTTAAAAGAGGTTTTAGGAATCGAAAATTAGCATTCCTACGATAATTAAAAGTTTTTAACGCTAATCCAAACACCCCCTATGTGTATAAGGAAATAAAGGAAACTGCACCCTATGTCATCACATTAGGTTTTGGAATATTTTTCTTAAAGTGATGACGTGTTGGAAATTTGATGCGTGACCATTTCTTAGTTAGGGTAGATACCTTTTTGAAGTACTCAACTTATAGGTCGGGCCTTATGAGCTTTTTCAAGATCAAATAAGCTTATGAGCCCCAAAAATAAGGTAACCCAAACACTCTTGCAGTTTGGATAAAGGATCCTTAAGGCTCTCGAAAACTGCTCAAGTGGATCAGCAGTTTTGATGAGGAATCCATATTTAGAAACATCCCTTTTTTGGGCATACTTACAAAGTTTGAGCTAAAATATACTTTGTAAAATGCTTTAGGTGAGTTGTGCTATTTGGAGGGGTGATTTATGTTTCATTTTTGAGTTTTCATTATAGCCGTGAATATCTCAGGAAGGAGCAAATAAAAGTGGGATATGGAAAGGTTTGAACCCAGATATTAGGGGCCTATTTGGTTTATATATACATTACATGATTATTAATAATTAAATGAATAGAATATAAAAAAAATCATACATATTTGTTTTGATTGTGGAATGTACATGCTATACGGTCTTTCTTTTTGGAACCCTGCATATATATACCACTACATTTTCTTAGCTATTTACTTATTTATTACAGTAGTACAAACTACAAGTAAATATATATTCTAAATATAAACACAACAAATTAAAAAGGTCATTAGTTCAGATGTTAATGTGGATGTAGCATCATTTGTTTATGGGCAACTAGCTTTCAAACAGTTATCTATGTCATTGGTTTTTCGAAAGTACACATTATATGGTATTTTTTGGAATAAGTATTGCAATTTAAATCACAAGATAGATTACAAACTGAATCAACTATACTTTGTCTAGCATCAGGTTGTTTTAATCTGTTTTCAGATGATATATTTAAATTTAGTAACCTCATATCTACTATGATGTATGACCCCTTTTATTTATAGGTTAGGCGACGGTGAAGGTATTATTAAAATGACTGGACGTGTGCAACTTATTTGTGAATTATGTTTGGACACATATACAACTACCGCATATTCCGCACTGCAGAAGAGACATTGTATTGAAAAGTACGCTCCTTGCAAAGATGACTGCCCTTTGGGTGTTGCTTCGAATTCTATGCAGGACGGTCTGCATATAGGTATGTCTGATCACTACTAATAGTAATACAGAGTTCGAAAGCTTGGTTGTGTGTAATTAGCTTTTTTTATTGTACTGAATTTTTCCAACGCGTCGATATTACATGTATGCTAAAACAAACAGCGGGTACCTTAAAATCCGTTCAAGCTAATGGTCAAGTATATTATCCTGCTGATACAGGTTTGAGAATTTATTTTTCTATGTCCCTTAACTGAATGGTTTGAACAATCAACAACACATAAAACAATTTTTGTCCAAACACCACTTAAAACACTTATGTCCAAACAACCTATGTTACAAAGTTTATGATAATACAACTTATGGTTGTCGGGATATAATACTAGCTATTAGTCGCCGATTGATTCCTTATTTTCTTAGATTTTGATTAGAAGTTACACTTTTATACTATTTTTACTCCTTTTCGGCCCTTTAAAGGAATTTGTTTGATTTTATTGCATATGGTAATCTACAGGTGACTGAATTTGACGTTAGATTTATATGTAACGAAGACATTTTGAAGCTTAAACTAAATGAGTATTCATGTTTCCCATAACCAAGAATACATTTAGTCATTTGTCTAAAGAGGTTTGTATCATATAAGAGCAAATATGTATTTACGTGTTGACATTGGTTTTTAAGTGCATGGCCACAATGGCCTGCTGTTTACTTGGAATGTTATTTTGCAACTGCATTCACTACATTGGTCTGGTGTATTTGTTTTGTTAATATATAAAACCTGGCAATAATTTTGATTTATGGACCTTACTATCCCTCGACGATGACAACAACGAACGACGCCGACTGATCGTCCCGCAGCAGAGCGCGAGCCGACCAACTTGTTTAGAATAATGCCGCACTATTATTTTGTTTTCATGCAATTTGCACCCTTATGATTTAAAGAAAACTTATTTGGCCTTATTAAAGTCCTTATAAATTGCAAATACTTTCACTCCAGAGTATCATATATAGATATCTTAGAAAATTTCTCTCTTGATTCTAGCATCAAATATTTTTGAGAACTAAAGCTCCATGTTCCCCATACTTCATATAAGCATTAGTGATAGCCAGTTTCCATAATTCTTATGAGTTTATTTTGATAAATGACACACTTAGTGTAGTCGTGTAGTTATTATTTCTCTTCTACCTAAAGTCATGACATCTGAAATTAGTACGGCGTAAGATTTTTACA
>BQNB010102804.1:4814-23203 GCA_026074375.1 Tanacetum coccineum | reverse complement strand
ATTGTGGATATAATGATCACAAATCTGATGATTGTGTATACTATCCCATATGTGAAATATGTGGAAGCTATGATCATGATAGTCATGGTCATAACATGATTATTTCTCTAAGAAGAGGAATCAAACCTAGAAACCCTCAACATGTTACAAAGAACTATGAAACATGTGGTAGCAATGTTCATACCACATTTGATCACAATGACATTGAGTGGTTCAGGAAAAGAGAAGCTCTTCAAGCTAAGAAAGTTGAGCCTTTTAAAGCAAGTAAGACTGAATCATCAAGTGCTCTAAGATCAAAGACTCCCACTAAAAGGTGGGTTTCTAAACAAAACTAATCATCCTAACCCTATCTTGTGCAGTGTAACATCAAGAAATCTTTATTACATTTGAACAATTGTCGTTCAAAACATGCATTACCTTCACAAATATGGGATGTACCAGGACCTGAAGGAATGTATGGAAATCACTACACCTAGATGACTAAAGGTTATGGTTATGGTATAGTTTTCAAAAAGGGATGGAAAGTAAATGTTCCACAACATGAACACTAAAATGCTTTTAACAACTAAGAATTCTTCATAAAACCTTATGAAAAATCCACTGTTATTAAAGCAGAAATCTCACCTGACTGATATGATCAAAATGATCAAATTGATCACAATGATAAAAAATGATCATCCATTTCAAACTGATGAACTCATTAATGATGATCAGATTGAACAAAAAACACACCAATGAAAAACAATTTCATTGATAACCTCACAAAACTGAAGGTGTTTAGATTTTTGAACTCTCATCCTCTCCAAATAGAAGATACTTCAGCACATGATACAATTCCAATTCTTTTCAAAAAAGGAAGGAACATGGCATTGTAATCGTAAGGCATAAATCATGATAAAATCCTGCTCTAGTTGCAAGACTTGAAGAAATCAGGATCTTTCTTGTCTTACCACATACATATACTTCATAGGATGTCAATAATACATTCCTCAATGGTAAACTAAAAGAAGTATATGTCAAACAACCTCTAGGTTTTGAGATAGAGTGAATTCATCAACCATGTCTGCAAAATTGGATAAAGCCTTTATGAACTTAAACAGGTTTCAAAAGCATGGTATAAAACTCTCTCAACCTATGTCACTGAACACATCTTTGTAAGAGGTATGATAGACAACACTGTTTATCTATAAAACTTAAACAAATGTGATTTTGGTACAAATTTGTGTTGATAATATTATCCTTGAGTCCACCAGCACAAAAGTGTGCACACAGTTTGAGAAACTAATGACTCAAAGATATGAAATAAGCATGATAGGTGTCCTCACCTACGTCCTTAAATTTCAGATTAAACAATCTGAAAGAGGCATTTCAATCAACAAAGAAAGAGATGTCAATGATCTGCTGAGAATGTATGACAAAATTGGTTCATCAGTGAATACTCTAATTATGCCCCCTAACATGTTAGGACCTGATCTCAATGGCAAAGCTGTAAATGAGTCTCAGTATAGAGGTATGATTGGACCACTAATGAACCTAACTGCAAGTAGGCCTAACATTCAACTCTCAACTGATCTCTACGCAAGACATCAAGCAAACAAAGAATCCCACCTTAATTCTCAACTGATCTCTATGTTGAGAATTTCCAAATCATGATAAAATCCTGCTCTAGTTGCAAGACTTGAAGCAATCAGGATCTTTCTTGCCTTACCACATACATATACTTCATAGTTTATCAAATAGATGTCAATAATACATTCCTCAACGGTAAACTAAAAGAAGTATATGTCAAACAACCTCCAGGTTTTGAGATGTAATGAATTCCTTAATCTATCTCAATGAACACAATTTTGTAAGAGGTATGATAGACAACACTCTGTTTATCTACAAAACTCAGACAAATGTGTTTTTGGTACAAATTTATGTTGATGATATTATCCTTGGGTCCACCAGCACAAAGGTGTGCAAACAGTTTGCTAAACCGATGACTCAAGGATACAAAATAAGCATGATAGGTGTCCTCACCTACTTCCTCGAATTTCATATTAAACAATCTGAAAGAGGCATTTTATCAACAAAGAAAGATATGTCAAAAATCTGCTGAGAAAGTATGACAAAATTGGTTCATCAGTGAATACTCAAATTGTGCCCCCTAACATGATAGGACCTGATCTCAATGGCAAAGATGTACATGAGTCTCAGTATAGAGGTATGATTGGATCACTAATGAACCTAACTGCAAGCAGACCTAACATTCAATTCTCAACTGATCTCTATGCAAGACATCAAGCAAACATAAGGAATCCCACCTTATTTCTGTTGAGAATTTTTAGGTACCTAAATGGTACTCCCAGTCTTGGTCTTCAACATCCAAAATGTTTAGGTCTTGACCTAAAAGGATACTGACTCTGACTATGTTGGCTGCAACATGGACAGAAAAAGCACTCTAGATGCTTGTTAGTTGCTTGAAGGCAAGCTTGTTTGCTGAAGTGCAAATAAGCAGCAATCTGTAGCTATGTTCTCAACGAAAGCTGAAGATATAGCTGCTACTGGATATTGTACCATCATACTATAGATAAAAAAGAAAAGTTCCCCCCCCCCCCCAAAAAAACTTTTTTCATTTATGAACTATGATATCATATATGAAAAGTTGGCCATAACAGTCCAATTCTGCACTAAAAAACAAAGCTTATTGATGTCAGATCAAGAATCATACTCTCAAACGGGACATTGAATTCCATTTCATTCCCACTTAATATCAACTTGCTGATATCTTCACCAAGCCTCTGGATGAGCCAACTTTCAAAAGATTAATTGTTGAACTAGGTATGCTGAACATTGATTCAAAACCTGAAGCTTCAGTACTGACTGAAGAAAACTAAAGGTTCAGCGCTTTTATCCAAAACTGAACAAATTTTCATATGTTAAGTGTCAGTTTAGTTTTTGCATACAACCTTTAGCTTGCTTAAGTGAAGTAACTGAGCAATCATATATATCTCATTCATGGATTTGCATGAGCATGTATGATTTTGTCGCCTTCTTTGGAGCACAAATATTGGTCAACTCAGAAACTGAACAAAACTGATTCATTTTCTTCAGTTCAGTTTATAAAATGATTTTATCTAAGTCTTCAACTTTCTCTCGAGTGAAGTAACTGAGCAATCACATATGTCTCATTCATGGATTTGCATGAGCATTTAAGGTTTTGTCGCCTTTACTAGAAGATTGATGATGATGAAGATTATAATAATCTGTTCAGCATAACATAACACCAAACCTGAACCTAGTTCAGCTTTTTCAAACATCAATCTCAAGGTCAGTTTTAAAACAAATGTGTTCCTCAAAAGTAATATTATTTTATTAAAATAATTTCCTTTTCAAAGAAGTTGTTTAAATAAAATATATGAATATAGGACATCCAAAAGTTAGAATGACCTCATTATCTTTCTCTCACCTACTTTTTCAGTGAATAGACGGCTGTTTACTGTTTTAGGTGTCAGATGCCCGCTTTGCTGACTTTCATTTAATATAAAGTTTAGCACACATGTTGAAAACAAACCCTAAACATTCCCCATAACTTCATAAACCCTAGATTTCTTTTCATCAACTCATAACTTCCAAATGGCAGTTATCAAATTGTCAAAGATAAAAGTGAAAAATTCTCAAATCATATAATCCACCACACCTATCACAACTCATCTTCTCACAAACACATATCAAACTCACAAAAAATACACACACACACACTCATAATCCAAAATAAATCAAATCATCAAAACCCTAATCACATAAAATGGCAAACCAAGAGCAAAATCCTCCACAACAAGAACAACCTTTTGTTGTTGCTAACCAAGTAAGCTTCAATCTTGAAGACATCCTTCTCAACACAGACAATGAGGTTGCTCTTCTATACCCAGAACACAACAACAAGGATTATTTCAAATGTGTCTTTGATTTCATTTCCAAGTGTTGCCTTAGAGAACCATTTACCAGATCTACAAACATGTACAAGGAATACCTAGCTGAGTTTTGGTACTCAGCTATAGCTCTTGAAAACTCTAAGGTTTCCTTCTCAATTCCCACTGGTGGTATTTATAGAGAAGTATTGGTAAACACCTTTAGAAATGCCATTGGTGTACATTATTTTCCTCACTCTAGTGAATATGTTGCACCACCATGCACTGATGTAGTTAGACAGTGGTTTCCCACTATTGGCTATGGGGAAGAAGTTTCCTCCAAAAGAATTCTCAGGAAGAGCCTCCTTCCTCCTAGGTGGAGGCTACTAATGGCATAAATTATCTAATGTTTAGGGGGTAAAATTAGAGGATTTGATTAGATTATGAACAAAGATGTTAGTATCTTGTATAGTCTAGCCAACGGCATCAACATAGATTATGCCAACATATTCTGGGAGGATATCATCATCAAGCTGAAGAAGAAACAAAGGGAAAAAGTTGTTCCCTACACTCGATTTCTATCTCTGTTGATTATGCACAAGATGAAGGAGGAATATAGAGATGTGAAGTAACTCTCTACCCCACTCAAGTCTTCAGTGTCAACAATTTGGCACTAAAGCCCAACCAACCTGAAGAACCTCCCTTCACAACCCACATGTTGGCTATATGCTCCGCAGATAAGCCAGTGGTGTTTAAAGCTCCCAAGCCCTCTTCCAATGCTGAGAGGGTTCCCCAAGACACAAATCCTGGAGATAAATCTGGACACAAGAAGCATTTAACTTCTTCAAAATAACCCTTTGTGTCCAGCAATGAGGCAACAAAAGGTGGGTCCTCTAAAGCACCTACCGGTTCCAAAACTAGTCATTCTAAGAAAAAAAGGAGTCCAGCTCGGCCATGGACTCAAACCCAAGCCGGCCTCCAGTTTCTACACCTGTAGATATTGGAATGCATAAAGAGGACCAGCAAGTAACTAGTAGCCCAACCTCTTTAGGGTCACCAGTAAATAAGCCTATTTATTCAGCATCTTTCATTATACACTTTGAGTATGCATCAAGAAATAATGCTTCAGCAGTTTCCACAGCTGAAGCTGATCCTAGAATTTCTACTCCTAGTGATTTTATATCTCAACAATAGGGTATGAATGAAGGAAACAAAAACAATTCATGTGATCACTTATTTGCAGGTACTGACCCACATGGTCGTGTAGACAAAACCAAATCTGTTAGTAATGGGTTGGAATCTATCCTCACTATACCTGAAATAGGAACAAGTATTGCTGCAAAGACAATTAAAGAAATCAAGTTTGAGGCAATTAAGCTTAAAGATCTGGCAAAGCTGGTGCCTAATTTCAAAGTTGATTTCAAGGACTTGGACTCTTCAGAAGATGATCCTATCATTGTGGTTGATGATAGTGAAAAGGACGAGGAGGAAGACAAGAATGAAGAAATCTATTCTACCATAAATAATGAAACTGGAGACATTTCAGCTTCCACACCTCTATCTCCAAGGTCTATTCTGCTTCAATAACTCAAAAACTAAGTTCTTCTTCTCCAGTCTCAAAAGCATACACTAGAAACTGAGAAGACAAAAACTGAAGCTGAAATCACTAGACTGAAAGCTCAACCCTCCTTTCCCAATGTGGGACAGCTCAATAAGATTCTGGTAAAGTCTCTTACTGCTGAATTTTCAAAGATTTTATCTGCTCATAACTTTAGCAGCTTACTACCAAGTGAGCTGAAAGATCTTTCCTCCAAGTTCAATGAACTGACTGAAGAAGTAAAAGGGTTAAAGCAACAAGTTCATGAACTGGAGCTTGAGCTACCATGAGATTTGAAAGACATTCCCTCCAAACTGAAAGACTTTACAAAGACTATCACCAGCCTTACATCATAAGTTGCAGAACTGAAAACTCTTCAATGGGAACTTCCAGCGGAATTTCTTTCACTACCAGTACAGGTTGCATCAGTTCAAGCTAAGCTAAAAACCATGGATGCCCTTCCCAGTCTCTTGTTAAATGTCACAAAAGCTTTGAAAAAGTTTGCTCAGGTTTTTGATTTTGCCTTATCAAAAGCTAGAGATCAAGGTGTTCCTTCAGCAGGCCAAGCTGACAATATGCCTGCTGAGGGGGAGAAGAACACAAATCAAGCAACAATCTCCTAGATTTTTCAAAGAATAGCTAAAAAGAATGCTGAAAGGAAAAACCTGAACAAACCACAACCTGAAATAACACCACCACCTATTTTACCAATCATCACAACCATTACTCACATGCAATCTCCCTTCCTCTCAAATCCACCAGAAAGCTCGTCTTAACATGTGGGGGAGCAAACAAAGATAGACAAGGGCAAAAAGGTCATGTCTTCAAAGAACGTTGAAGAAGAGAGTACAAAAAGTGATTCTGATGATGTGACAATACATGTGCCTGGTTCCACGATTGAATCCTCTAAGAAAAAGGAATTAAAAAGGTTTGACTTTGTCACTAAAGATAGAGAACATGTCTATTTAACTAAAGAACACATCAGTGCACAAAAGAAAATAGAGGAAGAGGCCAAAGCTGAAGCTGCCAGACGTGAAGGTGATATAAGGAAAGAAGAGCTGATTGATCTTCTTGGTCCTGAAGTGGTGAACAAGTACTATAATGACAAATTACAGTATGACAAATACTGTGATAAAATGCTGAACAAAAGAGCAAAATCAAGAATCACCAACTATGATATCTTGACCAAAAAGGGTCCAATTACCTTGAAAGTATACAGAGAGGATGATACAAGTGAAATCATTCATGAGTTCAAAGCCAGTGACTTACATCTAGGTGAATGAAGATAAGTTGTTACAACTTGCCCTAACAAAAAAGGTAAAGGATGGACTTCCATCTACAAGAAAATACAGGAAATAATGGACTATCTTCGTACAACTTAAGCTGAACTGGGAATCAACTTGGATAGACCTCTAAGTGAACAGGATCCTTTGGATAGACTGAATGATCTGGAAAACAAGAAAAAAAAGCATGTTGATGACATTCATGATTTTTTTAGAGCCAATAAAAGGCTCAAGTCATCAGTTCAATATAAAGATCATCCAGCTGGTATTGTGCTTAATGAACCTGTCCTAGGTATGATTTTGTTTAACTCATATCACAGACAGGATTTTGTTACCATTAAAGACTTTAAAGATCTCTCAAAAACCATGTTATATACTGTACAAGAAATTTTCTTTAGACTTTACCAAGATCCAGGGCTTGATGATCATGTCAGGACCTTCAGTTCTCTTATGCTTGCTGAAATTGATAAGAGAAACCTAAATCCACTCAAGCAGATGAGAGTCATTGAGCAGCTGAGGCAGTAGAATGTAATCTTTTGTAATAACTTTATCTTTTGTATTGTATTGTAATGAAAGTTAGAATGAAAGGTTATCAGTTTATGTTGTTTAATTTATATCAGTTGTGTAAGAAGAAGTTGTTTTGCTCACTTACAATACTAACTGATTTATAAACTAGATAATTCAATATTCAAATAGAGGGAGATGGTAGGGTTTCTACTCTTGAGCCCATATCATTCTTTCAGAAGATTTAAACATAAAATACCCTAAGTATAAGTCAAGCTAAAGAATGTTTAGCTTGAGACGCTGAAGGAAAGCTTCAGCTCTAGTTCTTCAGGTACTTAGAAGATCAAGATTATCTTCACTTCAGTTTATGAGGCAGTGCAAAAACTGAAGAATAACCTTAGTAATGAGCTTTAGTACATCTTGGCTAACAATCGCCAGAGCTAGACAATGTCTATCATCCTTAACAAAGTAGAAAAAACAATTTTCAACTTCTAGAAAGGTTTTTTTTACAAGGCGGTAAAAAAGATTGGGGGGGGGGGCGGGGGGGGGGGGGGGGGGGCGCGGGCTTTATATCAAAAAGAATAAAGCAGATCTCCTTGGGAAACTAACTTATAAAGTTGGTATAGAAGTACAACAACTTTCCTTAAAGGACTGTTCCTAGTACTAGAAAGCAAATGTGCATTAAATGGTAGTTCAACCACCCAATTATTGCTTGCCACGTAGACTAGGTTAAACTTGTAAACCCTAATATCTTTGCCTATTAAAGGGAAGAGATATTGAGAGAAAAGAGCCACCTCTTCCAATTAATGTGAAACGCATTGAAGAGCTCTCGTATCTCTCAAACAAACTCAACGGTACTACTAAAGCTGAAGCT
Source organism: Tanacetum coccineum (assembly GCA_026074375.1). Lineage (NCBI taxonomy): Eukaryota > Viridiplantae > Streptophyta > Magnoliopsida > Asterales > Asteraceae > Tanacetum > Tanacetum coccineum. The sequence goes on along the minus strand of BQNB010102804.1, from coordinate 15,052 downwards.
TTAGTTTAGTCATAAGTAGTTTATTTTCTTACTCTTTTAAATTTTGGTTAAGAGTTCATAAGTTCGAGGAGAGAAACACCCCTCCAATTGTCCATTTCAACCACCTTGCTATTCCACAAGCAAGGTGTGTCATAGATTCTTTATTTGAATCAATAAGAACCTATACATTGAAAAGTTACTTCTCTATGTTTTAAACTTGTTATTTATAAGTACTTTATATATATGTATAAAACTCACTTTGTTGCTATGGAATGTAATTAGTTTAATTTGATAAACCTAATATCACATTCAAAGGGAACAACAAAAATTAATCAACAATTCCATTCACCTGAAAATATACTTTTAAAAAGGTCAACATAAAGTTTTGTGAGCTCGTAGGTTTAGAGGTAAACCTAGTTGATGTGACGCAAAATTTAAGGAGTGGAACATTTGCAATATGAAAAACATAATACAAGCTATATATTATAGAATTTTTGACATAGAAACCAACATGATATCCATAGATCAACCCAATCACAACTATAGTGTCCTTCGCGTTATAGCCTCCGAACACTATCGCCACCAGCTTACTGAGCTACATAGTCGGTCATAATAGTCCCCTTGCATAAGGATCACAGTTAAGAACTTATGCACAAATTTATCCTTATAACATTCACATAGCAATCATAGGCACATAGCATTATCTAAAATAAATAGAAGTTTTTGCACAAATGAAAAAGCATTGAAATGAATTTGAGTATCATTTTCCTCCAACAGAAAAGAGCTTAAAAATGGGGCTACGAACTCATCTTAACACGGATAACAAGTAGCAAAGAATATGATAGTCAAACAACGGCGTACAATGGCTTCCAAACATGACCTAGCAATTTGACTAATTCAGGGATATGCTTGAAATGGGTATTTGGATTTGATGCATAGGAGTTTTGAAAATGTTTTCGTATTACTGGTTTTAGTGGTATTGGTTGCATGGTGGTTGCTGATTTAGACCCGAAGGAGATATACTAAGTATGTACGTTAGATACTATACACTTGTACTGTTTAGAAAAACAGATAAGTAAAATAACAATGCTTAGATAATAGATATTTATGAGTATACTCTGGTAATTCATCCGGTAACCTCGAGTTTTCTAGTTTAAATTGTATAGATTATATGTAAAGACACATTTTCATTACGCTAAACCAATTATAGAAACTTTATATTTTAAGACAATTAATAAAATATGTTTTTTCGTCTTTTAAATTGATATTATTTAAAATAATAATATAATATTAATTTCCGTCTTCTTTGTTGGGTTTTTTGAGAAAATAGAAATTTTTATAAAATATTCTACAGTATAATCTATTTTTTATAAAATTTCGGCAAGACCATCATGTCGTGTCTTGATTATAAATTTATGACAATGAAAGTTGGAACGACCCAAGGGATTTCTCTAAGCTGGTAAAGGTAATCGCTTTGCCTTAATATGTCCCGAGTACATCCGACCGCCATCTAATCGAGCTCGAAAATCAAGTTCAACGCTTGATGGAAGCTCATCTTGCTCTGACACAATCTACTCAAGTGAACAAAATCACTACCTCGTGTGAGATCTGCAGTGGTCCTCACGACACTCAGTATTGCATGGAAGATCCCGAGCAAGCCTTTGTTAAATATGCATCCTCGCGTAACCACGATATGGGAACTAGGAAAATCACCACTTACCAAGGACTAAGGAATTTCAATGATGCCACCAACACCTAGAAGGATAAACCAAACTTTAATTGGGAGCAAACTCAAACATTCACGAGCCTACGGAACGACTCGATCTTTATCCATTTGTCTAATTACCAAATAAAGCTTGAAAAGGCATTAGATGATTTCGACTATCACCAAGAAAAAAGGCTATCCAGTCTGAGAGCTCAACTTAGGCAACATCAAGATGACATTATTGGAAAAATTAATCTTTTGTGGAAAAATGTTTCTAAAAAGCTTAATGACGCATCTATCCCCGAATCTGTAGGAAACTCCATGGCTTCTGAAAATATCACTTCAATCAGCCATATCGAGAGGGAGGAGCTCATAAGAAAGGGAATCAAAAGCCCATCAAAGTTATTCTCCCAAAAGTACCTCTCCCCCGCATCCATAACAGAACTAAACAAAAACCCATCAGCCCCAAAACGCGTTCATTTCATCAATTTAGTCGTCATCCTTAGTAAGGAGAGTGAGCTGAAGAAGGAGAAACCACGACAGACATCATGCCCGAACACGGCCACAACATAGCGAAAGAAGCGAAGGAAAAAGTAAATGAGGTGATTGATGAAGAAGAAAGTGAAGTAGAAATTGATGAGGAAGTTGAAGAAATACTCAAAGAGGAGGAAGAGGATGAAGACGATGAAAATTTTTCCTCGTTCCCAACTATGGAGGAATTAACATATCATGAATGGCTATTAAAGAATCCTCGACCCCCATGGGTAAAAGCGAGAATAAGAGCCGGAAGCCTGAACAACATCAAAATTTCCTGCATGATCGGACACTTCTTCAAGAGACATGCTTACATAGACCTAGAATCACCAATCAATATCATGTCTAGGCGTCAATATAATCAGATCATGACTTATAGGGTTGGATCAAGGCAGAAACCGTCAAACCCTAATAAAATTAGCAACTTTGTAGGAAGAGTAAGAAATATAAAAATTTTCATAGGAAGCTTTGCCTACGAATGCGACTTTATGATATTGGAAGATACAACTGGCATTATTGATCGCCACCTTGGAGAAATGGCTTTTGGAAGGCCCTTTATTGATGAAACCGGCCTTGTCTACAATAGAGAAGAAGGAACGGTCATGTTTAAATAGGATGACAAGAAAATCACATTTAAAATGCCTCACACCATGGAGATATTTAAGCAAACACGACTTATGGGTTTGAGCACCGATTCCATACCCCCGTCCGCCTATGAAGAAAACTTTGGCCATGAAAGGACGCACTACTATCAAAGCTTACTCATTGGAGATGAGTACATGCAAGACGAAGGTGATAGGAGAAGAATTAGGAATTTAATAAGGTTAGAAAAAGAGATGATGGGAGACAAGGGAGAAGTCACGTAAGGACGTGTGACTTCGAGTCTAGCTACAAGACTCGTAAATAAAGAAAAGCACTTTTTGGGAGGCAACCTAATATTTACTTTTCCCACACATTAGGAGTGTCGTGTGTTTTAATTCTTTATTGTTTGTTTTATTATGTTTGAATTATTTTGTAATCATGCTTTGTTTGTTTGTAACTTCGTCTTATTTGCAATCAAAGGTATTTTGCAACAAAATAAGTGTAGGGGAAATATCCGGTTTTTAGAACCAAATTCAAACATTTAAAATAAATTGTTTAGATTAATCCGCGTCAGTTTTGAGTCATATGATTGATTTATTAATTCTCAGGTTGTTATGCAACATTCTGTACAGGAAAATAACTTATAAGAATGAGTGCAGGAAATTTTTCATCAAAAACGAAAAAATGAGTTTTCACAGAGTGTGGAGACAGTGTCACGATTTATACGCGACGCCATCACCGCGACACTTGTGACGGGGCCAGGATATTCCTAACGGCGTCAGACGCCCCGTTATAGGAAAACTAAATTTTTTTAAGTATTTTTGAAAATATAACTTGTACAACACTTAAGAAAGTTTAAGTTCTTTTATAAACCTGCAAAACACTGAGTTTAATAATTCTCTCATCCTATCTTAACTGTTTTAATAGAATCGAAACCCTAAACTCTTATTGTATATATATCTATCCCATGGATTTTACGCTTTGTGTAGTTGTCTTTGTCTTTGATTACATGTTATATTTGATAAAAAGAAGCTTGGAAGATCTTAGGATGTTTTCATTAGACGATTCTTGGAGGACAATTTAACCAGTTATCGCATGTTTCTTTTCCATTATTGAGAGAACCAGGGGAGTACTAGTTTCTTATACTTATTTTCTTTTCCCTTTATTCATTTTTACGAGTACTTCTATAGAACATTGGAGACAATGTTCAACTTAAGTATAGAGGGAAATAAGCCTTAGAAACTATTCCTTCATTTGTCATTTGCTTTGTCCTTAAAATGATGGGTAATATATCGAAACATAGCATAAAAGGGTAATTTTGACCCAAATTTAAAATTTTTTAAGACACATACCGACGAAAACTGAGTATTAATAGCGTCTCATGGATGGGAATGTGTATGACTAGCACAAAAAAACCCTCAGAGTTCCACCCCAAAAATGTGAGGTTCGCCTTTAGATCTTGTAGGTCCTTGGTATAGGATCTGACTAGCCTTTGTAAGACGATAGATAACTTGGATAAATCCAAATCATTGTGTTATTTTTTTCGTAATCCATTCTCGTCAACCACCATGGGAGATGAGAATCCTATCCGTACTCTTGGAGACTACTCCAAACCTAGCCACGAGGGCTACATGAATACCATTGAGCTCCCTGTAGGGAACAACGTGGTACCTCTTTGATCCGACACCATCCAGTTGGTGCAAAACCGATGCTTATTCCACGAACTTCGATCCGAAAATCCAAACCAACACCTCAAGGATTTCTTAAAACTTGTGGACTAACTTAACCTTGACGGTAAAAATAAGGAAAGAACGCTGAAAGAGAGAATCCCAAACAATTATGTGAGGTGCTAGTGTATGCTTTCCGTGCTTTTAATTACGAGGTCTAGAAGGTTGTGTTGTAAAATACATTTAAGGAGTATGTTAAATGACCCTCATATTGCTATTATTTAGGTAGAAAAGCCCATTTGCTTGAGGACAAGCAAATCCCAAGTGTAGGGGTATTTGATGAGGTATCATTTTATACACTATTTCGGGGTCATTTAACCCCTTAAATCATGCAAATATGCCCAGATTATGTGCTTAATCATTTGTTTTCAGGTTTTTAGCACTTGGATGGAATTTGGAGGAAATACACGTGACTTGGGCTCATTTGAAGAAGAAACAGACGAGATTACGGACCTACACCAAATCCTTAAAGAAGTATTGCTTACAGGGCGAGGAGACGGTGTCACAAGCATATAGCGATGCATCGAGATCCATCTAGTGACGGCGTTAAAGATTTGGCGACGGCATCAAGACGTGGCTAACTTAAAGAGGATCTAGAATCATCCACATAGCGACGCCGTCGCAGCGATATCTCTATATATACTAAACTGATTTTAAGGTTTCAAGTGTGTAACTTTGTATAACTTTAGGGAGATGAACCCTAGCTCTTGTAGCAGCTTCATAGGTCGTTTTTAGGGCCTCAAAACCCTATTGTACTACCTTGAATCCATGTTTTAATCCAAGTAAGGTTATTTATCTTTAATCATTCAATATGTCTATGTGTTGCATGATTGATCTATCTCTTTGCTTCCTTTATAACATGCGAGGCTAAACCCTCCTTTGTATTTGCTTATGATTGCATGAAAGTTGGATTGTAGATCCTTTTACTGTTGCTTCTTGATTGATGATTGTGCGCGTTAAGTTCTAGAAAATCAATTTTTGTCTGTATCGCTGTAGACACGTCTAGGGAAATGCTAGTACGTATAAAAGATACCATCGGGTAACAGTCTTCATGCTACCTTGCCCCTTTATATGGTTGATCCCTCTTAAGTTATTTCACATGCATTTAATGTACTCTTAGGGGCTTTGTAATAGTCTTCATACTACCTTACTTGTGTGTTGCCCTAACGAAATATTTAATAGACGACGAGTTCGTGTAATCCGTTCATGACCTAGGAAATACTTACACATATCATCACAAGTGTGATAAGGCAATGGGATTAGGAGAAGCAATCTGATAAGTAGTTCATGATTAAGTAAATACATTTGATTATCATAAAGTTATCACTAGTAGATTAGATATTAGTTTAATTAGTAGTTAAACAAACCAACCTCTCAAACCATAGATTTTAATGCTTTCCTATAAATATAAAAACCCAAAAATAATCTTCTCTCAACCCCTAGAATTCTGTTAGACCATGATCAAGCCTTCACATCCTATTCCCATAAAGAATGATAAAAACCCCCGAGTCTTGCCTATACTACTACTACAACGGTTAGGTACTCTGCCTAGGGAGTTGTAAAACTTCTTGTAGAAGTCCCTTACGACAACCGCATCACCTTCAATATTTACTTTGTCACACCACACTTATGACCCCCATCCCGCCTCTATACTCGTAACTCTCATCTCCCTCACCTCACAAGTTAATGCAACAGATTACACGAACCGCCGTCTATTTAATATTCCGTTGGACCAAACCCAAAGTAAGGTAGTATGACGACTATTACCCGGTCCCCAAGAGGATATTATATGCTTTTAAATATATTAAAAGTGGATCAACCATATGAAGGGTATGTAGTATGTGAACGATGTTACGATGGTTCCTTTTCTACACAATATGTTGCCCTAGACATATCAACAGCTATTCAGTACAATATTGCTAGTTTTATAAAGCCTAAAATGCATATTCATCACCAAGTGAAGGCAAACCATAAGTTCTACATTCTAGGTTTCATGCAATCATAAATGATATACCATAAGGAAGTTTAGCCAAGCTATGTTAATAGATAAAGCTAAAGAACAATAAAGATAATCAATACAACAAGGACTTATTGATATGATTAAGATTGTCTTTACTTGATTAAAATATGAATTAAAGGAGGTACAATAGGGTTTCGAAGCCCTAAAATCGTCCTAATACGCTGCCAAACGAACTAGGGTTCGTCTCCCCTTTTTACTCTAAAGTTACACACACAAAACCCTAATTTCTGCTAGACGTTGTAAGAATATTTATAAAGAATATCGTTTTTGTGTGTGACGGCGTCGCGTTTTAATTGTGACACCGTCATAAAGTAGAATCTTCTAGATCCGAGTTGAGTCGGTGCGGGCTGACGCCGTCAAGAAATGTTGTGACGCCGTCACTAGATGAAGTGTGACGGCGTCGTGTATAAATGGTGATGCCGTCTCCAGGCGCTAAGACTTTAAATCTTAAAGAGTCTTGGTGTTGGTTTGTAGTCTTGTCCGTTTCTTCTCCAAATGAGCCCAAGTCACGTGTATTTCCTCCAAATGCCTTCCAAATGCTAAATACCTGAAAAGGAACGATTAAGTACCTATTTTGGGCATAAATGCACGATTTAGGGGGTTAAATGACTCCGAAAAAGTGTATAAAATGACACCTCATCAAAAGACTTCAGCTTGAGAAACACTTAGGGGATTTTATGTTTAAATCTACTAAAATACTAAAGGGCTCACGAACTGAACCTAACAATCTCCCCCTATTTGAATATAAAAATAGCCTAAGTTAAAATCAGTTGTAAGTGAGCAAAACAACTTCTTCTTACATAACTGATATAAATTGAACAACATGAACTGATAACCTTTCATTCTATATTTCATTACAATACAATACAAAAGATAAAGTTATTACAAAAGATTACATTCTATTGCCTCAGCTGCTTAGTGACTCTTATCTGCTTGAGTGGATTCGGGTTTCTCTTATCATTTTTAGCAAGCATAATCATCAAGCCCTGGACCTTGGTGAAGTCTGAAGAAAATTTCTTGTACATTATATAACATGGTGTTTGAGAGATCTCTAAAGTCTTCAATGGTAACAAAATCATGTATATGATATGAGTTAAACAAAATTATACCTAGGACATATTCATTAAGCACAATACCAGCTGGATGATCTTTATATTGAACTGATGACTTGAGCCTTTTATTGGCTCTGAAAAAATCATGAATGTCATCAGCATGCTTTCTTTTTTTATTTGCTAGATCATTCAGTCTATCCAAAGGATCCTGTTCACTTAGAGGTCTATCTAAGTCGATTCCTAGTTCAGCTTAAGTTGTACAGAGATAGTCTATTCTTTCCTGTATTTTCTTGTAGATGGAAGTCCACCCTTTACCTTTTTTGTTAGGGCAAGCTGTAACAACTTATCTTCATTCACCTAGATGTAAGTCACTGGCTTTGAACTCAGGAATGATTTCACTTGTATCATCCTCTCGGTATACTTTCAAGGTAATTGGACCCTTTCTGGTCAAGATATCACAGTTGGTGATTCTTGATTTTGCTTTTATGTTCAGCATTTTATCACAGTATCTGTCATACTGTAATCTGTCATTATAGTACTTGTTCACCACTTCAGGACCAAGAAGATCAATCAGCTCTTCTTTCCTTATTTCACCTTCATGTCTGGCAACTTCAGCTTTGGCCTCTTCTTCTATTTTCTTTTGTGCACTGATTTGTTCTTTAGTTAAATAGACATGTTCTCCATCTTCAGTGACAAAGTCAAACCTTTTTAATTCCTTTTTCTTAGAGGATTCAATCGTAGAACCAGGCACATGTATTGTCTCATCATCAAAATCACTTTCTGTACTCTCTTCTTCAGCGTTCTTTGAAGACATGGCCTTTTCGCCCTTGTCTATCTTTGTTTGCTCCCTCTCAGGTTGAGAGGAGCTTTCTGGTGGATTTGAGAGGAAGGGAGATTGCATGTGAGTAGTGGTTGTGATGATTGGTGAAATAGGTGGTGGTGTCATTTCAGGTTGTGCTTTGTTCAGGTTTTTCCTTTCAGCATTCTTTTTAGCTCTTCTTTGAAAAAGCTAAGAGATTGTTGCTTGATTTGTGTTCTTCTCCCCCTCGGCAGGCATAGTGTCAGCTTGGCCTGCTGAAGGAACACCTTGATCTCTAGCTTTTGATGAGGCAGAATCAAAAACCTGAGCGAACTTTTTCAAAGCTTTTGTGACATTTAACAAGAGACCGGGAAGGGCATCTACGGTTTTTAGCTTAGCTTGAACTGATGCAACCTGTACTGGTAGGGAAAGAAATTCCGCTAGAAATTCCCACTAAAGAGTCTTCAGTTCAGCAACTTGTGATGTAAGACTGGTGACAGTCTTTGTAAAGTCTTTCAGTTTGGAGGGAATGTCTTTCAAATCTCCTGGTAGCTCAAGCTCTAATTCATGAACTTGTTGCTTTAACCCTTTTACTTTTTCAGTCAGTTCATTGAACTTTGAGGGAAGATCTTTCAGCTTGGTTGGTAGTGAGCTGCTAAAGTCATGAGCAGATAAAATCTTTGAAAATTCAGCAGTAAGAGAATTTACCAGAAGCTCATTGAGCTGTCCCACATTGGGAAAGGAGGGTTGAGCTTTCAGTCTAGTGATTTTAGCTTCAACTTTTGTCTTCTCAGTTTCTAGTGTATGCTTTTGAGACTGGAGAAGAAGAACTTAATTTTTGAGTTCTTGAAGCTGAATAGACCTTGGAGATAGAGGTGTGGAAGCTGAAATGTCTTCAGTTTCATCATTTGTGGTAGAATGAATTTCTTCATTCTTGTCTTCTTCCTCATCCTTTTCATTATCATCAACCACAATGATAGGATCATCTTTTGGAGAGTCCAAGTCCTTGAAATCAACTTTGAAATTAGGCACCAGCTTTGCCAGATCTTCAAGCTTAATTGCCCCAAACTTGATTTCTTTACTTGTCTTTGCAGCAATACTTGTTCCTGTTTCAGGTGTAGTGAGGACAGTTTCCAACCCATCACTAACAGATTTGGTTTTGTCTGCAAGAACATGTGGGTCAATACCTGCAAATAAGTAATCACATGAATTGTTTTTGGTTCCTTCATTCATACCCTGTTGTTGAGGTATAAAATCACTAGGAGCAAAAATTCTAGGATCAGCTTCAGTTGTGGAAACTGCTGAAGCATCATTTCCTGATGCAGACTCAGAGTGTATAATGAAAGATGCTGAATAAATAGGCTTATTTAAATGAAATGCTGACATACCACTACTGAGCTGAGGGTTGGATCTTGCTTCACTGGTGACCCCCAAAGAGGTTGGGCCACCAGTTGCTTGCTGGTCCTCTTTATGCATTCCAATATCTACAAGTGTAGAAACTGGAGGCTGGCTTGGGTTTGAGTCCATGGCCGAGCTGGACTCTTTTTTTTCTTATAATGGCTAGTTTTGGAACTGGTGGGTGCTTTAGAGGACCCACCTTTTGTTGCCTCATTGCTGGACACAGAGGGTTGTTTTGAAGAAGTTGAATTCTTCTTGTGTCCAGATTTAGCTCTAGGGTTTATGCCTTAGGGAACCCTCTCAGCATTGGAAGAGGGCTTAGGAACTTTAAACACCACTGGCTTATCTGCGGAGCATATAGCCAACATGTGGGTTGTAAAGGGAGGTTCTTCAGGTTGGTTGGGCTTCAGTTCCCAATTGTTAACACTGAAGACTTGAGTGG
>BQNB010102803.1:0-24165 GCA_026074375.1 Tanacetum coccineum | reverse complement strand
ATTTACTTGGGTAAAGTTTAATAAAACTTTGGGTATTGGGTATAATCGTGGGTATTTGTTGAAGCGTAGATTAATTAACGTGGTTCCGGGTATGTCTAAACGCATTTTATCGCGAAACGTATAGACTTTACGTATCCGATAAAAATAAAATGAACAAAGACCATAATTATTCTCAAAATAATTATTTAATACTTGATTGATGTAAACGCTTAATTGTTTGATGCCCGTTTACATTAAATAATCGCTTTTAGCTTACGTGATTTAACTTAACACTTTAATCTTAAAAGCAAACGCGTACAACACTAAAATAAATAGTAGATTTATTGACGTCATCAATGACTTGAAAACACGGGGTGTTATACTTGGAGTTTCTTACTTCTATGAGTTGTTTGTGTGAAGTCTGTGCATGTTCCACTAAATGGATCAGCTACTAATCCGTAATGAAGAAGTCAGATTTGCTGCTAAGTGTGGTTTACTTCTTCTTCTACAAATTCTGCTGCGGGCTTTAACCGACACAGTTAGAAGATTTGTCAACTACATCAAAGCTTCATATTTGCTTCGAATGGCTGTCTGTTTAGGGGGAAGCAGATTACATTGTATTCTCTACAAGTGAAGGAATGATTCAAGCTAAAGTACATGTTGAAGACAAAGCAAACTGAAGATATCTTTAGCTATTTGTACTTGTAGGATACATTATAAGTAATTCCATATGCCACCATATTAAGGGAAGATTGTTAGGATCAAAAATATGGTATCTATATAGAAACTACATTAGTTTTGGTTTAAGTTAAAACACAAGGACTAAAACTGTAATTAGTCTAAAGTGTCCTTGTGTTTTACCTATAAATACTCCCCCTTTAATCAACATTAGAGGGTGAAGCTCACATTTGTAATTTCCATTTCTTTTTCCATTTTAATAAAACTTTAAAATTAAATAAAGCTCTCTCCTCTATAATGGCTTATTCTTATTTTGAGCTTCCCCGACCACCCGAGATCGTGAATCGAGAAACCTCACAAGTTTCACAATGGAAAGGGGTGATATGTTTTGGCAAACGGGAAAAGTTGAACCCTTGTTATATTGGACCTTTCAAAATCCTTGCTAAGGTTGGAACGGTTTCTTACCGTCTTGAACTCCCAGAACAGCTGAGTAGAGTGCATAGTACATTTCATGTTTCAAATATGAAGAAATGCTTATCCGACGAAACAATCGTTATTCCGCTGGATGAAATCCAAATCGACGACAAGCTTCATTTCGTTGAAGAACCCGTTGAAATCATGGACCGCGAAGTCAAACGTCTAAAGCAAAGTCATATTCCTATTGTCAAGGTACGGTGGAACTCGAGAAGAGGTACCGAGTTCACCTAGGAGCGTGAAGATCAGTTTCAAAGGAAATACCCGCACTTATTTGCTAAATCTTTAACTGCACCTGATAATACGTCTTAAGCTTTGCGGACAAATCTTTTCTAACAGGGAAAGGACGTAACACCCGTAGAAAATGTCCAATTTATTTTCGTTGAGTTTCCCGTATAATAGTTTGACTTTTATAATTACATGTTGATTTTGTACCTTACCGAGAAGTTTCCCGCGTTTGACTTAAAATCATTATCGGATGCTTTTCGTCTTGTTATTTAATGTAGTCTTTCGGTACATGCATCGTTTTTAAGCTTCGGTTAGATATTTAAATTTCCACACTTTTCAGTCAAGTTAGCATGCATTTTCAGTTTTGTGTATACTGTAAATGGCCCTAGTGAGATATTGTGTGCATTGAAAATATCTAGAATTCAAATAATACCACCTTGCATGTCCCTAAAATAAATAAGACCAAATTGGTCCTTTCCCCTCCCCCTCTTACTCACGTCCGCCACACACACACATTTCCTAAACTTTTGTTACAATGTTTCTTGATATTTTTATCACATTGGATCCATTTGGAATTTAGTGTATAAGACTAGGTTCATGCACCCATTCTCTACACACACTCCTTATTTGAAAACACACACAAAGTTTTATTCTCTTCTCCCTCTCCTCTCTTATATCCGACGCACAAACACCCCTTTAAATCATCCATTTCCAAACTTAGATCAAAATTCTTGAAGCCAAAGAGTATTTTGGGATGATCTTTTTAATTATTTGGGTATTCTAACAACGTTCGGGTTGTTACTTTGATCACTAATCCCTTCTTAAAAACCTTCTTTTGGGTAAGTAACCATTTTTAAAAAGATTGGTACTTTTCTTAACTTCTTAATGCATAAATAAGGGTTGTACAATCATTTTTATAAAAACCAAGGTTTAAGGTTTTACAAAAACTCTAAAAAAGGTTTATAAATGGTTCAACTAAAAATAAATAAAGTATAAGGAATGTGTTGTTACGTTGTTGTGGTTATTTTTATGTGATAAAGTATTTTACCAATGGGCTTATTGGCTTATTCGGCTTATTATTAAGCTCGAATGGGCTTATTAGGGCTTATAAGGCTCTTGGCCTAAAAAGGAAACAAAGGAAATCCATTCTTGATTTTTCAAGGTTTCGGCTTATTCATATGGCTTATTTTCGTAGCTTATTATGAGTATTAAAAAGACATTTAAGCTTATTGGACTTAACAAATAAACCCAAATGAGCTTATCGGGCTTAACGGGCCTCGGCCCAAAATCCAAGCCCAAACCGTGGGCTAGTAATCTCACGGCTTGGCTTAACAATGGCTTATTTTATAAGCTAATAGTCATTTACTTATTCTTGTACTTATTTGATTATATTTTGGCTTATCGGACTTATTGAAATCTTATCATTTTCATTGGGCTTATTGGGCCAAAAAGCCCAAAAAGGGCCCATTAATATTCGGCTTATGTGGTTAAGGGCTTATAGCTTATTTGAATTTATAGCTTATGGTCATACGTAACGTAATGGTATCTAAATTGTTGCAAATTACTAATAGTCGTTAGAATTAATAAAAACATAAGTGAAAGTGGCAATTTGGCGTTTGTCGAGAAAGTGGGTATTAAATGGAAAGTGTTTTTGAATAAAGTCTATGACTTTGGAAAACGTATGTAAACGAACGGGTCATGCCGAATTTTCGTAAAAACTATACACTTGCAAAATATTTAGAAAACTTATTTTATTTAAGCCCGACTAAAAGACGAATATTATATTTTATAAAATATAAAACTTCTACTAATCAATACGTGAATTAAAAACGTGAAAACTTTTATATCAAAGACACCTTGGTTATTTAATATGGGGAAATCGAGTATGTTGCCGAAATATATTCGTTCTTATTTATTATTCTTATGTGATATATATACTTAGTATTGCGAGGTATTTTTATCGAGTCAAATCGTTTCAACCACAACACGATCTATAATGCTACATTCCTTACGAAACAATAATACAAATACTTTTGAAAAACCCTTATGCATTATCATGCTTTTCCATGATATTATTCCTAAATCGAAACCTTTATTATTCATGTTGTGACCGAGTATCGTCGTGCTACCGTGTGATTATTCTTCTAGTTTTCCACTACTTCACTTCACTTCACCAATTAAGGTGAGTTTGTAGCCTGCGTTTTACCGTTTTACATTACTACTTTTGGGGTGAAAGTAGGGATGAGCAAAAGAACCAAAGAACCGGATCGAACTAAGAACCGGACCGGAACTAAGAATAACCGAACCGGAACTAGAACCGTAGGTTCCAGTTCCGGTTCTTGAGTTTGAGATTTTTCGGTTCTTGGATCGGTTCGGTTCGGTTCCACTGGTTTTTTGTTTCGGAACCGAATACCCAAATATTCTAAAATTATGTCATTTTTTCCTTACTTAAATTATACGTACCATAAAAAACCTAGTAGCCTAGTTTAAAAAAAATAGCTAAACACCTTAAACCCTAAGCTTTAGTCCGTTAAAACATAAAACAACTATCATCATTATCAAAACAATGAAGGTAAGTTATATATTTGATTTTTATTTGCATTTGTATTTATTATGCTAGTTGCTTCAGGACCTTAAACATGTCCTTGTGCGCCAATAGTTGTGGCATGTTGTGCATTACAAGTAGGAGCAATTACCAAGATCATTGTACCAATTACAAATAGTTTCAAAGTAGAATACTGGGATGATGCTGAAGATTGTATTAAAAACGATGAGAGTGTGAAAGATATGAAAGAACAATTAGAGAAACTAACCAGAAGAGATAAAGAGGAACAAACGGTGGAAATATAAACGGTTCTAGTTATTTTGTTGGACAAAATTTAAAGTTAATTTATTTTGTTTTTCAGATTGTTATGTGGTTATTGAACCTGTGAACTATAGAATGATTGTTTATTTGAATTTATGTTTTAGTTGTTAAATGTTATTGCTTTTAACATAAATGGTTGCAAATGCTTAAATTTTTTTTTTTGCTTTTTATTAGCTGAACTCATTAGTGCATGAGTTTTTTTTTTGCATTCAGAAAATTGGTTCCTATCCGGGTAGAACCAAAGAACCAGAACTAGAACTGGAACCGAAACCGAAACCGAAAAATATATTTGGTTCGGTTCTCGGCTCCTACTTTTCTCAAAATTTTGGTTCTCGGATCTATCGATTCCCGTTCCAGTTCCACTGGTTCTAGACCCATGTTCATCCCTAGGTAAAAGCATTGCTTGTTTTTAAACCTTGGACACAATATTTCTTGAATTGATTTTACTTGTTTACGTGTTGCGTAAGTAGTGATAACCCACCATGCCCCACTATCATGAACCGTTAGTTACCCTGTGTATGCGTGAGTGTTATAAATAGATCTATTTAGGATTGACATCCCAAGTGGGGTAAGTAGCGCTCACTAGTTCGAGAGACGAACTAACGAACATATACCATGTCGAAATGCGGATGTTTCGGGTTGAACATCCACCTAGGCACTTACTATTGTATTATGTCGGAAATTGATTGGCATACAAACTGTCATAGCCTCGGTGTCATGAGCTTAGCACAACGTAAATACTTTTATGATTGTTGTATGTGTTACAATAGTCATGCATTTTAAATATTGTGTTCCATACTTATGATATAACTAAAACTGCGAATTCACCAATTTTATGTTGATATTTTTAAACATGCTTTTAGGTGCTTGATTTTGGGCTCTTACTTGATTTGTTGTATGGAGTCTTCCTGCTGTCTGATTACTCTTTCCAAGATTGATCTATTATACTCATTGTGGTTTTTAAACATTTTATGCTTCCGCTACAATTTTCTTATGCTTCCGCAACTCTTTTAATTATGCTTTGAAATGATGTAAGACTTATTTATATTTTAAATCAATGTAATGAGTATGAATGTATTTTCAAAACGCCCTATTAGAGGTCATTCCCTTGATCTTGTGTGATGTATATTATGAGGTCACGCCCTCGGACACTTATTCCGACTAGACCCGGTTTGGGGGTGTGACAACAATTCTGTCACAATTAACCACATCTGCATAAAGAAATCATGATTGATTATAATCTATCTTAGGAGACAACATTGGTGAATGTTGAAACCTAGCTCATCAAGATTTTACCCACTTATGTTCAATCGTTATATATATGCTGGTAGTCTACTGCCGGTAGTGTTCCAAGCAAGGAACTAGAATGCAGTTGTAAATCCTAATTCACCACTTAGTTCTACCATTCTTTATGTCCAGAGGAAGCACTAGAAGCATGAATTCGTAGTCCTATTATTCCAGAGTCACATGAAAATTATATGTAGTTCTATTCTAGACTCTAGCATACTTAGTCTGTACCGCTAAATCCAGCTGAATGATATATTAAAAACATAATTAAACATAAACAAGTATAAAACTTATCTCAACATAAAACAACACACTACTTATAAGAAGCAATCGACATCTCAAAACATAAACCAAACGAAAAAATATCAAAAACATGGCTAATTCATAAGGAATTAGCCACTAACCAGTTGTAAATAAATACACATCCTGTCATAAATGAACGCGTTATAGGAAAACTAACCCAAGTTTACACAATGAGATTATACCAAAAACAAACCGTAGTTAAGAGTCATACAGAATTCTCTACATTACAGGGTTTTTTCCTAAGGATTGAAGGGCGATGCAAACCTTCTTGGCTTCTTTTCTTCTAAAAGTCGAAACTGTGGTGGTCTTAAATGCTTATCTTCTCATCTTTGAATAGATTTTTCTAGACACCTTCTCTATTCGAATTTAGGGTTCGTAATTAAAGCCTAAAATTATGGTCGATACACCATAATTAGAAGTTGTCAATCCTGCGTATTAGGGCTTTCTTAGAGTGGGACCGACGATAAATCTTCTTCTCAGACATTTTCTTCATGAACCGTCAGTGAATACAGCGTATAGTCTTCATATGATATCTGGCGCGTATTGATCTTCATATCTTCGAGTTGCCTGTTGAAGTCAAGGCATAGATACGCCGATATCCTTCTTGTGATACGACGTATTAGATGTTAGAACAATAGTCTTCATGATTTTTTCGTTTAAGCTCCAAAATGGGTGCCTTTTAGTTAAACTTCACCAATTACTTAATATTTACTACAAATAACAAATATAAACAATTAAGTACCAATTCATGCATAATTAATGTAAAATGAGCAATTTAGATGAGATATATGATGCTACCAAACAAGTACGTATTTTGAGAGTCATCGGGGTCTAATTGAGTTCCACAAGAAAGATGATCGCACCATGTTCCAAGATGACGAAGTGAGTTTGTTTTGCTCAAGGTTGTCGGTAGTAAAGATTCGATGAATATAGGGAGCCACTTCATCACGTATAATAGACAAAAACAGTCTGGCAATTATACTTTCTACATTTGATTTTCGTTTTTGACTTGCTCAAAGAGTGTTATGAGCAATCGCTCACATAGGGAAGCACTCTCTTATTTCTGGATAACCCATCCTAATCTTATGCCCATTCTCAGCGTCTAGAAAAAATTTGAATAGGAGATTGTTAGTTTTTCCATGCAATAAAGCATGTATCAAACAAGACAAGAAGAACTACCCTTTTTTTCCAATTTCATAAACGACATTTTGTCAAAATGTGTTCCCAAATCTAAGTCTGGTCAAGAGATAAGAAGGGTCCCATGATGGGGCAAAAGATGATCCCTTCACAATGGTAATTGCTTTGAAAATTATGTATGGCATGAGGCGCATCCATCAAATTCTGCAGTGGTTGGAAAGAGGGGTAGTTTCATATTTTTTCTCTTGTGAACTCTTTGGTTCGTAGAGTCGTGAATAACATGATTGTTGTGCTCATGTCCATAGGGATATTTACGACACTGCAAAATACATGAACCTACGGGGTCACATAAACACATATACACATAGATATTACTCTATTAGTATATATAATAATATAAGTGTATATTATATAAATACGAAATATCATATAATTATATAATAAATTATAGTATACAAATATATATATATATATATATAATATATATATTGAATCTCAAATGAATACTCTAACGTCGTTAATTGTTCTTGGTAACAATAATTAACCGTTAAACCCCTTAATTAATATGTAAATGTAAATGTACATATGTAATTAATTAGTCAAAAAGTCAAAACCCGAGGGGTGTTTGGTGACTTATTGAGTAGGCCTGGTCGCTAAACAAGGAACAGGGATGGGACTAATTTGTCTGTTCTCTCTCCTTTGTGTGCCAAAATTATAGGACTCCCCAAGTAAGTAGAATCCTAAATTTTGGTATTCTATATATCGAGTACGTCACGTATTTATAGTCGTTAGTTCGGTGAACTATCATTCGGAGTAATTACCAGGGTGGACTGATGATGTAAGAGGTTACTTAATATTAAATATCTTAGGGTTTCGGGTTCGCACGGTTTAATACACGTGCGTATTTAGAAGAAGCTCCGGTTCTTTGTTAGCTTAATTGCTAAAAGGTACGACTTTCCTTTTATGTTTTATGTTAATTATATATGATATATGTTTTCCTTTCTGATGCGTAGCTCGTATATTATTAACTGTAATAATACGTTATTAGATATCTCTTAATTCCATTAAAAAAAAAAACACTTCAGTGTGCATCACGAGCCTTCATATAGCAATATAATTACATAAAAAAAGGGATAAAAACGCAAAAATATGAATTCTTATTGTGCTTTTTCATGTGTGATTCCTGAAATTAGGAGTTTTTATTTTTTGAAATAAAGACTCCTAAGAGTCACTTAAAATCAGGAAAAATAAATATGGTTAGGGTTTTTACTCGTACACACACGCTTATTACGTTACATGGTTTAATTTGCATTTTATGTCTTATTGTTGCTTATTTATCTTGTATAAATTGTTAACCATGTTTTATGTGCATATAAATCATGATCATAATCTAATATGTCGATGAATGCATTCAGTTATACGTGCTAAAATTCTTTATGAATGGCTAAAACTTGAATACGCTTTGAACTTACAAATAAGTGATTCATTAGTTTTGTATCTAGTGCTGATTGCTTAACCCCTTCGTCAACTAAACTAACTGATTCTTCCTCCTGCAAACCATAAGGATTTGGACCATGGTTTTTTAGGAATTCCCAAATCACAGTAGCTTCTCTCCAATTTTCAACTTCTATTTAGAGTCAATAAAGCGGAAATACTTTTTTCCTTGCCTACTCTGGTCCGAAGTCGGAAATTATGCCTCAATCAGCTTTTATCTCAGTTTTTTTTTTACATCAGTATTTAGGGACCTTTGTAACTGTAATCATGTATGCTATGACCACGTTTCTAGAATGAGAATCCGACTAACACGTTGGGTCTCTTTTGGTGTTTTTTATGACTATATTGTTGTGTTTTATGTGCATTAAATGTCTACATATTTTAGCATGATTAATTGTTCGATTTGGTTTTGTTATATATAAATGTGGCGTTTTATTTATATATGTGCAAAAATGATTTTCAAAAATTAATATAGACTAAAAAATTATTGTTTATTGATTCTTTTTTTTGATTGAAACTTTTTTTTAACTTCACTCGATCAACATGCATATTGTATATATATTGATATGTACACATTCTAGATCGTGTTTTGCGATATATATGTTAAACTGTTATTATCTTGCAACTTTCTATATCACACATGATTTAGTTGTTTTCACGAAAGGAAAACCCGCGACGAAAACAAACGCAAGAATAAATCATTTTTACGTCATACGATTTAACAATATGTAAGAATAATGTTCCGAAATCATTACTTAAGATGAAATAAATCCCCATTGTGGTATCTATTTAGGGTTATTATTTCCCATGGAGGATTTAATCATTATCCGTAGTAATTTCAATACTTAAACTTGAAAATACTGTAGAAATTAAACTGTTAATCCTAATTTTATAGATCACTTGAGTGCGGTATTATACAATATATGGTGATGTTTTTAATACATAAAAATTAAAACAAATTATGGAATGTTTTTAAAAATATAGTTGTTTCAAGGATGTATGCATGCCTTCTCTACTATATACTTTGTATAACATTTTTAAACACTTGTTTTAATTAAAATACGATATACCCTAATATAAATAAAGTCATTTGTCATCCAAGTACGAAATCAACTTTGAGTTAGTTTTTCTACACTTAAGACAGTCTTAGTGAATATGTGTTGGGAATAAAATGCCTCCAGGTATTCCCACAACGGCTAGTTAAGTTTCATAGTCTCACTTGCTAAGTTATTTTCCCACTGTTAGTGTTATGTATTCACACTGCTAGAGAAAGGTTTCCCACTAGCTGGATGTTTATCCTACTGCTGTCTTAAGGATAAAGGATTACTCAAAGTCCAAATGCAATCCATTATCTTGTTATATTTAGAATAATTTTGTGTATATAACTCTACATATTAGGAGATACGGTTTAGGTCTTATCTTGTACAGGGCTCCTTGTGCTATAAAAGGAGGCCTTAGGTTAGAGTAGAAATATACATCTTCAATATATATTCTCTAATAACTTTAAGGTTGTGTAAACCCTAGTACTGGTTGAAGTAACTCGATTATTACAATCATAATATTAAAACATTTTGTATAACTCACTGTTCAACTCATTTCATTGATTCCTTATTATCATTACTATTCTTCTTTGAACAGTTCTCTAAAGGTTAGATTCCGCATAAACCTTTGGTGAAACATTTAACAAAGTTTACTCTCTATTGTTAGTTTTTGGAGTCTATCCAAGGTGACATAACCCTTACAAGCTAAGGTTAGAACAACAAGTGGTATAATACTTGTTTGAGAAAATTTGATCAAAGAAGTAAAAAACACACTAAACCATCACCAACTTTCACACAGAAATGCGGATCCATATAATAAACCCGCAACTCTCACTACAACTCCAAAATATAATCACTCAACTCCTACTTCTACAAAACTTCCAATTCTTGACATTGGAAAGTTTGAACAATGGAAGTTCAGAATCCAACAGTACCTACAACATGAACATATTCTCTATAGGAAGTCATAGAGTTTGGTGACTCCTACAAAGCCCCTCCAGAAGAAACAAGCAAAGGTGTAACTGGTGAAGGTTCTGCAAAGAAGAAGGGAAGGACTGTGGCTATAACTATTGAAGACATGCAGAAACGGAGAAATGATGTCAAGGCAAGAACTACTCTATTATTGGCTCTCCCTGATGAACATCAGTTGAGATTCAGCAAATATGATAATGCCAAAGAACTATGGGAAGCTATTTTGAAAACCTTTGGTGGAAATGAAGCCACCAAAAAGACAAAGAAGAATCAGTTAAAGCAGCAATATGGTAACTTTAAGGCTAAAGGATCAGAGACACTTGAACAAACCTTCAATAGGTTACAGGCTATTGTAAGTCATCTTGAGTTCATGGATGTCCCAATTGAACAAGATGATTTAAACTAGAAGTTTTTGTCAAGTCTTGTACCATAATGGCTAGTATACATCATAGTTTGGAGAAACAGTGATGATCTAGACACAATGAGTCTGGATGATGTGTATAATCATCTCAAAGTCTATAAACTGGATGTTCAAAAGAGTGTAGGGTCAAACTCTCAAAATATGGCTTTTATTTCTTCATCAAATACCAACAGTGGAAGATATGAAGTTCCTACTATCCAAGGAGTTTCCACTACTAGTGCTCAAACTGCTAGTGTTCAAGTTTCCACTGCTAGCACTGATGTTGCCGCTGCCAGTCTTAGCTATGATACTGTTTGTGCATTCATAGCTACTCAGCCAAATGGTTCTCAAATTAAATATGAAGACATCACTCAGATTGATGATGATGATATAGAAGAGATGGACATAAAGTGGAACTTGGCTTTGCTAAGCATGAGGGCTGATAGGTTTTGGAAGAAGACTGGTAAAAAGATTACCATTCAAGGATCTGATGTAGCTGGTTTCGAAAAATCAAAGGTGGAATGCTTCAATTGCCATAAGATGGGCCATTTTGCTAAAGAGTGTAGATCACCAAGGAGTCAAGACAGAGGGAAGAAAGAAAGCTACAAGAAGGATCCTAAGGTGGAAGAGCCTGCTCCTAAGGCAATGATAGCCATTGATGGCATTGGATGGGATTGGAGTTATATGGCTGAGGAAGATGAAAACCATGCTCTTGTGGCTGATGAAGAGGAAGTTCCAACAGAATATGCTCTTATGGCCAAATCTAGCTCAAGTTCAGATAATGAGGTATATGATGATTCCTTTTGTTCTAAATCATGTAGGAAAAACACAAAAAACCTCAACAATAAAATTATCAAGTTAAATGAAGAACTTAGTGATTGTGAGACTGACTTGTATAACTACAAAAGAGGTTTATCACAAGTTGAGGCTAGACTTGTTGAATTTAAAAAAAATGAGATTAAATTCTGTGAAAGAATTAGAGTCCTTGAGAGAGATATAGAGATTAGAGATAATAAAATTGAAAATCTCAGGAATGAACTTGAGGAGGTAAAGAAAGAAAAAGAAAGCATAGACTTTAAAATAGAAAATTTTGACAATGCTTCAAAAGATCTAGACAGTCTCTTAGGGAATCAAAGACTAGTTTTAGATAAGAAGGGTCTGGGATTTAATGAGTATAATACTGTGCCACCTCCCCCTGCACAAGTCTACTCACCTCCTAAGAAAGATCTGTCTTGGATGGGTTTGCCTGAGTTTGTTGATGACACTGTTACTGATTATAGTAGGCCTACACCTAGTATAGATGTGTCAAAAGATGTAAGTGATGATCAGAAGGCTATATGGAAAAGAAATAGTGTTTCTTCCTCTGAACAAGTAGGATCATTTGATAATGTTGTATCAAAACCTATGATTAGGTTTGTAAAAGAAACTGGTTGCCCTAGTGTCTCTAAAGTTAATAATACTAAAAATTCTAGGAAACCAACTGTGAAGTATGCAGAGATGTACAGGAACACCTCACAAAGTCCTAAAGTTATGTCTAGCAATTTTGGTCCTCCAATCATTGAGGATTGGGATTCTGAAGATGAAAGTGAAGTTAACTTCACACTTAATAAAACTGTTAGACCTAGCATTGAACAAGTAAAGTTTGATAAGTCCACTAGGGAAGTAGTAGGGGAGAAAGAAACACCAAAACAAAATAAAAGTCATCCTAGAGGGAACCAGAGGAATTGGAACAATCAAAAATCCCAACAGCTAGGAAAAGACTTTGTGATGCAAAATAAAGCATGTTATAATTGTGGTAGCTTTGAACATTTGAAGTTTGACTGCAAACAAAACACATGGGTGAATAAGGGGAAAACCTGGACAAGGGTAGACCATGATCATGACAACATGAAATACCCATCTACACCAACATTGGATAGTGCTCATCCAAAATTGACATCTTTTGTTAAAACAACACATTCACATGTAAAAAGACCCTTTGTAAGAAAAACAGCAGTTAAAAATAAAGTTTGGGTTCCAACTGCTAGAACAAAATTTCCCACTGTTGGCTCAAAAGTTCCCACTGCTAAGCCAACAGTTGCTGCTGTTAAGGGAAACAGGGGTAAAGCTGTTAAGGCCTCAGCTTGTTGGATTTGGAAACCTAAGCAAAATCAACCTGATCAAGGTTCAAATCTCAATGGTGTATCAGTGATCTTCAAGAAATACAAATACATTGATACACAAGGCAGGCCCAAGTCAGTGATGGCTTGGGTCCCTAAAGAGAATTAACTCTCTTTCTCTTATTGTGCAGGGCATTCCACAGGATAATATTGATGATAAAGGATATTGGGACAGTGGTTGCTCTAGACACATGACTGGTAACATATCCTATCTGTCTGAGTATGAGCCTTATAATGGAGGATATGTGTCATTTGGACATGGAGGAGGAATGATTACTGGTAAAGGTACAATTAAGACCGGTAAACTTGAGTTTGAAAATGTTTACTTTGTGAAAGAACTGAAATATAATCTGTTTAGTGTATCTCAAATTTGTGATAACAAAAATAGTGTTCTGTTCACTGATTCTGAGTGTCTTGTGTTGGGGAAAGATTTTAAGTTAGTTGATGATACTCATGTGTTGCTTAGGACACCTAGACAGCAGAATATGTATTCCATTGACTTGAAAAATATTGTCCCTCATAAGAACTTAACCTGTCTGATTGCCAAGGCCTCTGAAGATGAAAGTATGTTGTGGCACAGAAGATTAGGCCATCTGAACTTTAAGACCATGAATAAACTGGTTAGGAATAATCTGGTTAAAGGTTTGCCTTCCAAAAGTTTTGAAAATAACCATACTTGTGTTGCTTGTCTGAAAGGAAAGCAGCATAAGGCTTCTTGTAAGACTAAGTTAAGAAACCAAGAATTAAGAAGAGAACTTGCATGTGGATTTCTTAGAAAATCAACCCATTGAGAAAGGAACTAGTCCCAATTGGCTATTTAATATTGATTCTTTAACCAAATCAATGAACTATGTACCGGTTGTTGTTGTAGGAACATCTTCTACTAACATTTCAGGTACAAAAGAAGATGCTTTGAAGGAAAATGTGTCCTCTCTAAGATACATTGCTCTTCCAAACAGGTTTCATGAGGCTCAAATGGCAACTTCTAATGATTCTACAAGGAACAGAGATGCATTTTCAAAAAAAGGTGATCTTCAAAATAAGCAAGATAAAATTATCAATACTTATGTATCTGAAAGTAGTGGAAACACCAATCCCACTGCTATTACAAAAGACCCCACAGCTAAACAAGTGGAGCATGTTCTATCCTCAATAGTGGAAACTGAAGTTCCCACTGTTAGTACACCTGTTCCCACTGAGTGTCTATCTATTCCCCATGTAAGCTCAAATGGCTCAAGAATCATTTCAAGGGGGGGTTCAAGCTATCCAGAAGCACCATCTTTGGGCAATGCTATGTCCTTTGAAAATAGGTTGAAAGATATCTTTGGAGATACACCTGATTCAGTTAGTTCGGATAAAGTGGAAGCTAATTTAAGCAACATGGAGACTTATATTCAAATTAGTCCAACTCCCACTCTCAGAATTCATAAAGTTCATCCAAAGAGTCAGATAATTGGTCCTGTTGATACTCCTGTCCAAACCAGACAAAAGACCAAGAATATGGAAGAACAAAGCTTCATAGCCACAATTCATCAAAAGACTAATCCTGAACTCCTACAGTATTATCTATTTTCATGTTTCTTATCTCAAGAAGAACCCAAGAAGCTCTTTAATGCCCTCAAAGATCCAAGCTGGGTAGAAGCCATGCAAGAAGAGCTCCTACAGTTTAAGATTTAAAATGTTTGGGTTTTGGTTGACTGTCCCAATAGGGTGAGACCTATTGGAACAAAATGGGTCCTCAAAAACAAGAGAGATGAAAGGGGTATAGTCATTAGAAACAAGGCCAGACTGGTGGCTCAAGGACATACTCAGAAAGAGGGAATTAACTATGAAGAAGTCTTTTCACCAGTTGCAAGGATTGAGGCTATTAGATTATTTTTAGACTATGCTTCCTATATGGGCTTTACAGTATACCAGATGGATGTTAAAAGTGCTTTTCTATATGGGACTATTGATTAGGAGGTATATGTGATGAAGCCTCCTGGATTTCAAGACTCATAGTTCCCAGACAAAGTTTACAAGGTAGTGAAGGCTATGTATGGACTTCACCAAGCACCTAGAGCTTGGTATGGTACTTTGTCTAAGTATTTGTTGGATAATGGCTTTCAAAGAGGTACAATAGATTAGACATTATTTATCAAAAAGCACAAAGGATAGTTTT
Organism: Tanacetum coccineum; assembly: GCA_026074375.1. NCBI lineage: Eukaryota > Viridiplantae > Streptophyta > Magnoliopsida > Asterales > Asteraceae > Tanacetum > Tanacetum coccineum. The sequence continues at coordinate 8,987 of BQNB010102803.1, read as the reverse complement.
TGCTTGTACAAGTGTATGAAGATGACATTATATTTGGATCATCAAATCCAAAGTTGTGTAGAGAATTTGAGGCTCTAATGCATGACAAATACAAAATGAGTGTTATGGGTGAACTTAATTTTTTTCTAGGCCTGCAAGTGTTACAAAAGAAAGATGGCATCTTCCTCTCACAAGACAAGTATGTTGTTGATATTCTCAAAGAGTTTGGATACTCAGATATAAGGCCAGCAAATACTCCCATAGATAAGGAGAATCCTTGGGGAAAAGATAGAACTGGTAAAGATGTGGAACTTCATTTGTATAGATCCATGATTGGATCATTAATGTATCTTACTGCATCAAGACCAGATATCATGTTTGCTGTCTGTGCATGTGCTAGACGCCAAGTGACAACTAAAGAGTGTCATCTCCATGCTGTTAAGAGAATTTTTAGGTATCTAAAAGGTCACCCTAAGTTGGGACTTTGGCATCCTAAAGAGTCTCCTTTTGACTTGGTGGCATATTCAGACAGTGATTATGGTGGTGCTAATCAAGTTAGAAAATCTACCACTGGAGGTTGTCAGTTTTTAGGAAAAAGGTTTATCTCTTGGCAATGCAAGAAGCAGACCATTGTGGCCACTTCCACAACTGAGGCAGAGTATGTAGCAGCTGCCAGTGGATGTGGACAAGTGCTATGGATACAAAATCAGTTGCTGGACTATGGGTACAATTTCATGAACACTAAGATATATATTGATAACAACAGTGAAATTTGTATAGTTAAAAAATCTTGTCTATCACTCTAAAACAAAACACATTGAGAACGACATCTCTTTTTAGAGACTGCCTATGAAAGAAGTTAATTAATGTTTATCATATTCATACAGATGATAATGTAGCAGATCTTTTAACAAAAGCTTTTGATGTAAGGAGGTTCTAGTACTTAGTTTTAAGTATTGGGATGCTCAATCCCTAAAATGTCTGTCTCTTGATTTTTGTAAAGTTTAGTATAAGATTTACACTGTTATTAGATCAATATGTGTTAGTACTTGTAGAGTAAAATGCATCTGTTAGTCATTTTTCCTCTATTATGTTTCCACCGCTAGTGTAAATATTCCCACTTTTGGGCTACCTTTCCACTGTTAGTGTTTTTCTTGGTTTTGGACTAACAATTGCAGGATGAGCATGTCATGAAGAAGTCTCTATGATGTCAACGGTGGAACCACACATAATATGTACTAATTCTATAAGTCAATATATCTTGGGTTGGGGTTAAGGAACCTCTAGGATTAAGGTATTCATAGAATACTTATGGCCGGTCTTAGACTGTCCCCACTGGTGAATGAAAGTTTTTTTGTGACAATAAAGGCTAGTTGAATTACTTCCTTGAGTCCTTAAACTTATGAAGCACTATAGTATAAGTATTTATTCATGGGTTATACACAAATTTGGTTCTCAAGAGCTACCTTCATGTCTAGCTAAGCGTTTTTAGTATGTATGCTGAGTATTGAGACATTTGGGTGTGTAATTATTAGAGAAGGGACTTATACTGCCATGAAATTTGACCTAGTATGGATGTGGTAGGGTGGTGCCTCAAAAAAATTTCATGGGTTAAACAGGGATACAGTGGTGAATATGTGTATTAATTTTCTTCATGGGTTAGATAGCGAGCAAAGGAATCATGAATTCATGCATGTCTATCTTGCTTATGCAAGTGTGTGTGTATGGATAGGGTAGGCTTACTTTTGATTATTGAAGATAAGTTAATATCCTTAGGAATATTTCCTACTGTTTGACCAACTCGTTTCCACTGTTAGGCCTAGTTTCCACTGTTAGACTAATTTTTCCTGCTGACAATATAGCCGTTGGTACTGTTTGACTAAAAATTTGTTACATTAATTTATATAACCGTTGAGATATTTTGTCCGCTTTCTTCGATATAAGGTTTCTTATATTGGTGTTTCAAGATAATTATATTATTTTACTTGATTTCTTCGTCATAAAGTTTCAATTATCTTGCTTCAATCCAATCTTATCTCTTTTAGATTCTATAAAATCTCAATTGTAGTCATCCACAGTACCAACTCATCTAAACATATCTTTCCTAGCACCCTAAACACAATGATAAAGCTTGCTTTTTGCAATTATCACAACATGGTAGCTATTTTGGAGAAAACTGAGTCAAATACCGACTTCCATCAGATAGTGGACTTCCTTGAGACCTCTCACATAAGGTATGCTTTAACGGTTCGTCCCACTGTCTATGTTTCACACATCCAACAGTTTTAGTCCACTACTAGGGTCGAAACAGTGGATGGAGAAACAAAGATTATTGCTAATGTTAATGGCAGGCAACGTACTATTACTGAATCATCAATCAGAAGGCATCTCAAACTTCTGGATGATGAAGGTATAAGCACTTTGCCTGACAATGAGCTTTTTGAAAACCTTTCACGGATGGGCTATAATATTTCACCAAACCAAAGATTTTCTTTTCAAAAAGGCCAATTTTCACATCAGTGGAAGTTTCTCATTCATACCATCATGTAGTGTTTAAGTCTAAAGAGTACTGGTTTTAATTAATTTAGTAGTAACATTGCCACTGCTATTGTTTGTTTAGCCACCAACAGAGTTTATAACTTCTCAAAAATGATTTTTTATGGTATGGTGAGGAATATACAAAGTAAGGTTAAACTTCTTATGTTCCCTAGGTTTATAGAATTTTTTTTGAAAATGAGTCAATTTGGTGTTATCAAACATACTGAGACTTATGATGTGCCCTTTCACACTCAAAGAGTGTTTACTACACTAAGAGTCAATAGTCCAAGTTTTTCTGGTAGGACTGTCCAGTTATTTGAATCCATGTTAGTTTCACAGGGTGAAGGCTTAGAAAACCCAACTGAGCCCCATCACACACCCTCAGCTCAGTATGAATCTACACCCCAAGAAGATCAAACCACTTCTCTAGAACACCATACCACAAGCAACATCACTTCCATCACAATCATCCTGACATTTCCACAACCTATGAGATTAACTTAAAGGGTCTATACGGATTTCTCAGTCTAAAGCCCCTACACCTGGAGCAGATGAGGGGGCTTTGATTCTCAAGAGTGACAAAACATGGGGGAAGCCTTTCCCTACTGCCCTGCTTAGATGCAGGGCATGATAGGGACAAACATTACTAAGACCCTTTGACATTGCCCCTGAAGCATCACCTCTACATGAAGTTTACTTCTTCTTGGTGGTGGTTGTCAATTTGATTCTAGAGGGCACGTATGCCAAACAAAAACTTCAAGATATTGATGGACATGTGTCCAACTTGGGCAAACAACAACACTTGCTTATGGAGCAAAGGATTCAGAGTCAAGACCTAGAAATCACTCAGTTGAAGAACATAGTCAAGACTCTTAAGGAGAGAGAAGAGTAGGATTTGCTCAAGAGGATGCTCCAAACACAGGGGGGATGGATCAAGGGGAGGATATCTGATGACTGGCAGATTTTTGAAAAGGTACTGGGAAAAGGAATCAGTGATTAACACAGATGAAGCAGCAAATTGTATTGAGCAACTCTTTAGAAGCTTAATGTTCTATTAGTGGAAGCTTTTCCCACTGCTTGCCTCTTGCTGGGTGTTGCACCGCTAGTGGAAGTTTCCCATACTGCAATTTTTACACTGCCCAGTGTTACAAACCCTTTTACAGAAGGACAAAGCTTCAAGAGAAATTATTATTGAACTTCTCTCATACCAGTGTTCCAACCATCAATGCAAAAGGAAAAGGGAAGGAGAAAATGGTAGAGTCTACAGGTATAAAGAAGAAGAAGATTCAGGAATAGCTAGATGCTCAGGTGGCTAAAGAGTTGGAAATAGAGTTTGCCAGGGAAGAAGAAAGTTGATTAAAGATCAAGGTGTGAAAGCTGCTAAAATGCCAGGGCCATCAAGCTGAAAGAAATTGGGTATGATGATTGCTGTGAACATTGATTAAGGAGCAATTATTGATTGCCACGTACATGATGAGTATGACAGGCTGAAGTGATTTGTCATTGAAGTGAAAATGGAGTTAATTACTAAATCATAAGATATCAAAGGAACTTGCTGAATCAAAAAAAGTATCAAGCCCGCTAGAGCAAAGCCATCACAAAAACAGGAGAAAGGAATTTCTACATGGTTGTACTAAAGAGTATGCTGGATGGGAGAGTAAAAAGACTTTAGGGAATGACATTTGAACAATTGAGAAAAATTCATTCCAGTCTGGGAAACAGTGCAAGAATTTATTAGCCCCTATGAAACTTCAAGACCAGAACGTGAATGGTTAAGAGGACCAAAGAATAAAGTTGGATTCAAGAAAGGCTCTTAGAGATTGAAGACAGCTAAAGCTTCAGGATCAAAACACTCTCAAGAACATCAAACCAAAGATTCTAAAGAGCTATATGAGGAAGAGCTTAAGAAGATGATGGAGATAGTACCTGTAGAAGAAGTTTACATTGAAGCTCTACAGGCGAAATATCCTATTATAGAATGGGAAATCTACTCTGAAGAACAAAGAAAATATTGGAAAATCATTAGAGTTGGGAATCACACAGAAGTTTATCAAACATTTGAAGAGATTGTAAAGAGGTTTGATAGAGAGGGATCTGGATAGCTTTGGAGTTTGGTTCAAGAGACTTTGGCACTACAGATTTCCTATTATTAAGGACAAAGAAAAAGGGTGCTTAGAGGCTTTGGGTTGAGGCTTCAAAGAGACTATATGAACCAGGATCCTAGAGACCAGCTATGGGCACTTCAAGATACATGCATGATACTTGAATGGTGTGGCTTCTACTCTTGACACATGTAGTGTTCACCTTGTTTCTACTGAAAGAGGGACATGAGTTTTTTTATGCTAGTGGTGAAGAAGAATATCCTTGACAAACAAAAAGGACTCAAAACTTTTGCTGCTGTGGAACAAGCTACAAGTGACCAATATTCAGAATGGCTAATGAAAACTTCTGGGATAAATATATATAGTATAGCAAAATAGTTCCAAGATGAAAATGTTTGGAAGATCGGATCTAACATTTTATTCAAAGTAAATTGATTTGAGATTGGAGTATCAAGTTTAGGGGAGGATTGTTGGGAATAAAATGCTCTAAGGTATTCCCACGGCTAGTTATGTTCATTCCCACTGCTAGAGTATTTTCCCACTGCTAGTGTTATGTATTCCCACTGCTAGAGAAAGGTCTCCACTGCTGAAGTTTTTCCACTGCTGTCTTAAGGATAAGGATTACACAAAGTCAAATACGCGGTTATTGTTATATTTAGAATAAATATATTTTTTCTGGTATATCCTCTATTTTTAGAAACATATGGGTTTGGATTATTTGTACATGGCTCCTTGTGCTATAAAAGGAGTCCTTAGGTTAGGATTAAGATATACATCTTCAATATACATTCTCTAATAGCTTTAAGGTTGTGTAAACCCTAGTACTGGTTGAGTACTCGTATTATTACATCAATAATATTAAAGCTTTTTGTGTAACTCACTGTTCTATTCATTTCACTGTTCCATTTATTTCATTGTTATTCTTCTTGATCATTAAAGGTTAGATTCCGCATAACCTTTGGTGAAACATCTTAACAAAGTTTCTCTCATTGTTAGTTTGGATTTATCTTAGGTGACAATAACCTTACAAGCTAAGGTATTAGATCCAAGTTTGGGAACAACAATCTGCTCTCAAGGATTCGATCTAGTAGTGACTCATTAAGTAAATGGTTTATCTCTCAAGACCAAAAATACTTAAGATCAATTTCCCAGCTAGAAGGCAATTTAAAACCTGTTTTAGGGAATTAGTTAAAATTGGTTAATTATAATCTCTAATCAAGTTAAACTGGATTAATTGCGAGGTAAAACAAGGTTAACTAAAATTAGGCTTATGATATCAAAATTCTCTACCTAGTTAGAAAGAATACGATTCCTAAATAGTCAAAGAAGTTTCCTTAATTTCTTAAGCATTTTTGTCAATCTAAGTTGTCATTTAAAGGAATATATCTTAAAAAGTGCTAAAAGTCTTAGAGTGACCTATCCTTGAGAAATTTTCGCATCATGAATCAACTCAAAGTGCTCAATTGAAAGGTCTCTACAGTATATTGTACAAACATAAACTGTATTGATCCTTTCTTAGCAGAATCATGGATATCACAAGAGCGCAGCAAAAGGCTTTGGATGATGATTTAGTCGCTCCTGCTAACCGTCTTAAGATAGGGAAATGCAATCTCCGACTAAGCTCCAATCTCAATTCCAAGGAACCTACTCTCCAAGTGGTATTAGACGCTCTAAAACTCACTTCCTTCTACAAAGCATTTGAGATCACTGCTGATGTACCAGAAATCTACATGCAAGAGTTTTGGGTCACTGCCTCCAGACATCATTCTTCACTTTGTTTCAAGATGAACGGCAAAAGCCATACGTTTAACGTTGACAACTTTAGAGATATGCTCCAGATTTGCCCTAAACTCCCAAGTCAGAAATTTGAAGATCCTCTATTTGAAGAGGAAATTCTATCTTTTATTAGAGATCTTGGACACACTGGTGAGATAAAGGTATTATCTAATGTCAATGTTAATCACATGCATCAACCATGAAGATCATTTGCTGCTATCATCAATAAGTGTCTAAGTGGAAAAACTACTGCTCTGGAAAGTCTTCGATTGTCACGTGCTCAAATCCTTTAGGGCATGTATCATAACAAGAATGTTGATTATGTCTACCTGCTGTGGGAAGACTTGGTGTATCAAGTGGAGAACAAGAACTCTAAGAAGAACAATGACATGTGTTATCCACGATTCACCAAAGTCATTATAGACTACTTCATGGAAAAGGATCAGTCAATACCAAGGAGAAACAAGATGTTTTGGCACACTGCCAGGGATGACCACATGTTTACCACAATAAGAGTTATCTCTAAACATTAGGACACACAGATATACGGTGTTATTCTTCCTCAACACTTGACCAACCAAGCCATGTTGGAGTCTGAAGCTTACAAGACTTATCATGCTTATGCTATTGGTGAGAAGATTCGAAAACCTAAATATGTAAAGAATAAAGCTGATCCTGAATCATCTCCCAAGAAGAAGTCTGCTCAAGCTTTTGAAGGCAAAAGACTCAAGACTTCAGCAAAGGTGACTAAACCTGCCAAGAAGAAGTAACCTGCAACAACGTCAAAAATAAAAGGTCTAAATGTGCTATCTAAGGTTGCATTATATGAAGCTGAACAAATGAAGTTGGCTACCAAGAGAAGCAAGACACAATTCCACAGCTCTCACGCCAGTGGTTCAGGTGCAGATGAAGGAACTGGTGTCACACTAGGGGTTCCCGATGTACCTACATATGACTCTGAAGATGAGCAGATTTCTTGGAAGTCCAGTGATGAAGACGATGATGATGATCAAAATGATGACAATGCTGATACTGAAGATGATGATGATCAAAATGATGACAATGCTGATACTGAAGACGATGATGATCAAAATAATGACAATGCTGATAATGAAGGTAATGATGATCAAGATGATGACAATGAACAGACGGAATTAAATAATGATGATGCCGACTTTGCTCATCCTAAGTTGTCTACTTTTGATGAAAAAGAAAGACAAGATGAAAAAGATAAAGAAGAAGAGTGGTCTGATGATGAAGCATATGATGAAGAAACTCAAGGAGTCAATGATGAGGGAGAAGAACTAGATGAAGAGGATACAAATAAAGAGGACGAAGTGAATGAATTATACAAGGACGTGAACATCAATCTGGAGGGTAGAGATATTGAAATGACAGATGCTCCCAACTAATGTTCAAGGTACTCAAGTAACAGAAGATACTCATGTGATAATAACAGATGCCACTCCTGAAGTTCAGCAACAGAGTTCTTTTATATCATCACGCTTCATTTCCAACATGCTCAACCCTAATTCGGATACAGGTATTGACTCCATTCTTAATCTGAACACTGAGTCAACTTCTCTAGTAGATGTTCCTGTTTCTACGAATGTTGAAATGCCTCCTTCATCTGTAACAACACTTCCTTTACCACCCATTCCTCTCTTTCAACCTCAGCATCAAACACCAGTTCCCTTACCAGCAATTGTTCCAAGTACCTCACTACAAAATCTTACAATCTTTGGTTCCTTATTCAAGTTCGAAGATAGAGTAAAAGGTTTAGAGGATGATTTCTTGGAATTTAAGCAAGCAAACCAATTTGCTGAAGCTGTTTCATCAATTCCCGATATTGTTTTTACGTACCTTGCCAATAAGATGAATGAAGCCGTAAAAATAGCTATGCAACTTTAGTCAGACAGACTAAGAGACGAAGCTCAAGCTGAAAATGAAGACTTCATCAATACACTTGATGAAAATATAAGGAAAATCATCAAAAGGCAAGTCAAAGAGCAAGTTAAGGAACAAGTCTCTAAGATTTTGCCAAAAATTGAAAAGCTAGTAAATGACCAACTTGAAGCTGAAGTTCTGACTCGTTCATCTAATCAAGCTAAGACATCCCATGTTGTAGCAGCTAACCTATCTAAACTCGAGCTAAAGAAGATTATCATTGATAAAATGGAGAATAACAAATCAATTGACAGATCAATTCAGCAGAAGACTATCTACAAAGCATTGGTTGACGCTTATGAAACTGAAAAAGACATCCTTGAAACATACGGAGATACTGGCACGTTTAAAAGACGTCGAGATGATGAGGATGAAGACGAAGAACCCTCTGCTGGATCAAACTGAGGGTCCAAGAGAAGAAGAGCTGGAAAAGAACCTGAATCAACTAGTGCACCAAAGGAGAAGACTTCCAAGTCATCTGGCAAGTCTAAAGAAGGGTCTAAATCTCGTCAAGCAGAGAAGCCAACACACACTGTTGAAGATTTGAAAGTGCCCGAACATCAGGAGTTCAATACATGATTTACTGAAGATCAACCTATTGATGACACCACTCAGCTTCCTGATTGGTTTCAAAAACCAGCAAAA